>JAOXYD010033636.1:0-27714 GCA_028565735.1 Pinacopodium congolense | reverse complement strand
GATGTTTAAAGTTTTAAATTAGGAAAGATCAGATTTTTATAAGACATAATTCACCCCGTTCTAAATTCCTTTAGTACTAACAATTTGTATAAAAGCTAAGGTCAACTTAGTCTAGTTAATTTCAAATGAAATTGTGAGAAAAATACCTAGTATGGCACACTTATTTGGTTCATCTATCCAAGAGGATGAAAACATTAGTAGAGCACCTTTCCTTGGTGGAATGACTATTTTTATTTGGAGACAAGGATGAAATCTTTTCTTATGGCTAAGAATGTTAAGATATGGGACATTATTAGTCAAGGGCATTACGTTCCCACTAAAGTATGAAAATTGTCAAAGGGTGCCTAAGGTAAAGGAAGAGTGGACACTAGATGATGAGAGGTCAATTTCACTAAAATAAGTTCAATATAGTCTCTATATTTGAAACTAATCATGACATTTGGTACAAACTTGAAATCACAAATGAGGGGTTAAGTTAAGTAAGGAGAGTAAAATTTACATGCTGAAAATTTAATATAAATTGTTTTCCATGCAGCATGTTGAATCTATTTATGATATGTATACTTGATTTATTGACATTATTATTACTTTGATAGGACTTAGAAAGTGCTATACTAATTTCGAGCATGTGAGAAAGATTTTAAGGTCACTACATAAGGAATGGGAAGCAAAAGTGATGACTATTCAAGAAGTCAAAGATCTGAATATGCTACCCATGAACTAGCTAATTGGTTCGCTTATCACACAGGAAGTAAGATTCAGAGAGACTAATTCCACGGAGGAAGTGAACTAAAAAAGGAAGAACTTAGGGTTCAATGTCATAAAGAAGAAGTGAAGTGACCATGATGCCACATCCTATAATAGTGACATGAAATATCCCTCCTCGTAAGAAGATTCAAGAAATTTTTTAAGAAGAAGGGTTACTACAAAGGAAGAAACCAAGAAAATGAAAAAGAAGAAAAGAAAAATAAGAAGGATATGAAGAAGAAGTGTAGAAAGAAAAGGGCAAATAAAAGCAAGGAAGCCTCAAACAAACCTAATGATTAAAAATTAGAAAATGAGATTGCAAGCTTTTGCTTGATGGCTTTAGAGAATGAGGTAGCTTCTACATCAATCTATTATGAGGATTATGCTTGTGACTATAAGTCAAGTTATGATGATTTAGTTAAATGTTTCTATGGTGTGAAGTTAAAAAGGGATAGGCTATCTTACAAATACAAAGAATGCATGGATTAGGATGATGAGCTTAGATTAGAGAATGATAGGCTTGGAAATGATTTCCATGAATTGGAAGCCAAGAATGTGTGTATTGATGATGGTAGAAAAGAAAGCAATGCACGAAAATGAATTATTAAAATATGAGGTAATACTTTTAAAGAATCATTAGAAAAGTTCACGAAGGAAAAGGAAAAACTAGATAGCATGCTTGGAGCCCAAAAAGCTTTAAATGATAGGTGCAGACTAAGTTTTACTCATGGTAGTTAAAATTCTAGTGCTAAGACTACTGTTATTAAGGGTAAGAATTTAGATGAAGAGGAAACGCCTAGGTCGTTGAACAATGGTGCATCCACTTTTAGAAATCAACCTAGGAAGGATAATTATGCATTTGTATACTCTTCAAGACCTATATTTAGAGTAAAAATACACTTTCCTAGGAATAGATTTAACTACTTTGAAAATGCAAAGATTGAAAATAATGCATATAGATCATGTAGGAGCAAATTTTGGGCAACATCTATTGATTCATCAAAAATGCACTTTTCATCATACAGAAATGCCCACCATGTATATCATGGACCAACGAACATGTCATATATATATTCTAGGCCTAAATTATACCAAGGAATATCTTTTAGGGCTACTGCATAGAGATTTGTATATGGAAACAATCTTAGACAACATATACATTCCTTTAATGATACCTATGTTTTTTAACATTGTGGTGGAATTGTAAATTTAGAATGGTATTGTTTTGAAAAAAAATTAAATTCACCAAAAGGCATAGTAAATAGGAAGTTAACTAACCAACAAGTGCCAAAATTAATATGGGTACCTCAAAGAAAATAATTTTGTTTACTTTATAGGCATCAAAGGTATCAAGTGGTATGTAGATAGTGGATGTTCTAGGTACATGATGGGAGATGTTAATCAATTCATTTCATTAAAATCCAAGGATGGAGGTTAGGTCACCTATAAAGACAACACAAATGGAAAGATAATAGGTTTTTGTAATGTTGATAAGATGAACACTTTTATTCATAATGTACTTTGGGTTGGTGGATTAAAACATAACTTGATGAGTTTAAGTCAAATTTTTAATAAAGGTTTTAAAGATTCTTTCGAAGGTGATTCTTTTATATCTTTTAATGTTGAAGATTATTACATATTTTTCATTGTAAAAAGATAAAGAAACAGATTTATGATTGATGTGAATGATCTTTTTGATAAAGGAGTTAAGTGTTCTATCTCTAAGAACGATGATTTATAGATGTGGCATAGAAGATTAGGACATACTAATATGGAACACATATCAAACCTTAGACATAAGGATCTTGTAAATAAACTACTTGGGATAAAGCTTGGAGCAGATAGAATTTATGGTTTATGTCAATTAGATCAACAAAACCAAACCTCTTTTAAGAAGAAGAATATGATTACTACTTTTGTATCTTTACAGTTATTTCATATGGATTTTTTTAGACCATCTAGAGTAGCTTGTTTTGGAGGACATTTTTATGATTACATGATAGTTGATAGCTATAGTAGCTTTACTTAGGTGATGTTCTTAGCTAGCAAGATTGGGTAATTTGAATCCTTTGTTAAGTTTTCCAAGAGAGTTCAATTAGAAAAAGGATATATGATTTCATTAATTAGGAGTGATTATGGTAGGGAGTTTGAAAAAGAGAATTTTGATGCTTATTATAAGCAAAATGGGATTTTCAATAACTTTTCAACTCTGAGATCACCTCAACAAAATAAAGTAGATGAAGGAAGGAATGAAACCTTAAAAGAGATGAGTAAGAATATATTGAGTTAGTATAATGTCCATGAGTATTTTTGGTTGAAGGTTGTAGCTTATGCTTGTCATGTTTCTAACAAGGTTTATAGAAGACTTTATATGAACAAGAACCCTTATAATTTGTGGTATGAGGAATAGCGTAAGTTTAGTTATTTCAAAGTGTTTGGCTATGAGTTCTTTATCTTGAGCGCTAGAGATATCTTAAGAAATTTTGACGCAACATTAAAGGAAGGTATATTCTGTAGTTTATTCTTTCACTAGTAGAGCCTATAGAGTATTTAACAAGAAAACAATGATGATTAAAGAGAATATAAGTATGGTTTTGAATGTATTAAGTCCTTTTGAGATAGGGAAGAGTGTTGATGATGTTTACATAGGTTTATCTAAAGATTTAGAGAAATTAGGACTAGAAGAACAAGCTAAGAAAACCTTATATAATCACACTATACATAATGATCCATTAGTTAAACTAAGTGAGGATGAGAGGAGAGATCATAATTTACCTATGGAGTAAGGTACAAGAGAGATCATCCCCCAACCAAATTAAAGGTGAATTTAGAAAAGGAGTAGCAATAAGATCATATTTTTGGGATTTATACCATATAGAATTTATCTCAAATATAAAGCCTAAAACCATAAATGAATCCTTAAGTGATGAAAGCTGGATGTTAGTATTGAATGAAGGGTTAAATCAATTTAAAAAGAAAAAAGTTTAGACATTAGTACCTAGAATAAGTGATAATCAAATTATTGGTACTAAATAGGTGTTTAGAAACAAACTTGATGAATTAGGAAATATCTTGAGAAATAAAGCTAGATTGATAGATAAAGCTCACAATCAAGAAGAAGGAATAGACTATAAGGAGACTCTTGCACCTATAGCTAGATTGAAGGCTATAAGACTCCTTTTAGCATTTGCGTCCTATATAGGCTTTAAGTTATATCAAATTGATGATAAGAGTGCATTTCTTAATAATTTTATATAAGAGATATTATATGTAGATCAACCACTGGATTTTGAGATTCATGATACACCAAACCATGTTTATAAATTATTGAAATCATTATATGGTTCAAAGCAAACTCCTAAAGTTTGGTATGAGATTAAGCACATTTTTATTACAAAGTGGGTTTACAAAGGGTAAAGTAGACACCACCCTTTTCATTAAGAAAGAAAATAAAGACATGTTGATTGTGCAAGTATATATAGATGATATTATATTTAGAGCTAAAAATGAGAGGATATGTAAGGAGTTTTACATATGTATGAGTCAACAATTTGAGACAATTATGATAGGAGAACTAGATATGGAACTTAAGGATGGCATCCTTATCAATCAAGCCAAATATACCCAGAAATTGGTTAAAAAGATTTTAGATCAATAAATTGACCACCTTTTTTATTGCCTTTAGAATTAACATCATTGTAGATGATTTTAATAGGTTTACATGGGAGCTGTTTCTTACCAGTAAATAATTTAAGAAATTTGTTAAAAGAATACAAAATAAATGGGTAATATAATTAAATCAATTAGGAGTGATCATGGTAGAGAATTTAAAAGTGATTTATTTGAAACTTATTATTATGAACATGGTTTTCAAAATTTTTCAACACCTAAGATGATAGTGGCTAAATTATAAATCTTTTATACATGATTTTATGATGATTATTTTAAGTTTGATAGAAAATTCCATGTGATTTTTATGCATAAATGGTTAGGTCTTGAATAATATGTTTCTTGTTTTGTTCATGTTTATGTTTATGTTTTTGTAGTAGTTTCAAGAGTCACTGATGCAGTTTTAGAGTTATATTGAGTCTGAAATCAATTTGAGAGCAAGAGCATCAAGTTATAGAGTTTCACACCAAATATCAAGGTCAAATGATGAAAGATGGAGATTGCATTGGAAAAAGACCAAGAGGAATAAAATTCTTATAAAGCTTATTATTTAGCTCATAATTGTGAGCCAAGTCATGCTTATTCGATAAAAGGGTGTATGGCCTAGCTATCAATTGTAAGCTAAGTTGTGGCTTGATCACAGGCATCCTCCTACTTATTTCTTTTTAGGTTTTCTTTTCAATATGTTAAGTTCGTTGAACGTCTATAACTACCCCCAACAAGCCACACCAGTACAGTATCTCTTCAGATCCTAAATATATTGACACCCTTTACCCAACTACAGATGTATTTCCCCCACCAATCGGTATTATGCTCTTTTTTTTGTTCAAACTTTAAGAGATCTAAGCATTTTATAGTTTAGTAGGTTTATGAAGGATATACATCCTTTTAGACATACGATTTTTTATTTATTGTTTTGAGAATCAATCTTACTATCTAAGCCATCTTAGCAAGGATTTGAAAAAAATTGACGGAGAAAATAAAAACTAAACATCTAGACTGAAAGATCAAGAGTGGATTTTCTAGTAAGAATTATAGGGAAGTCAAAAGATTCATGATTTATGACCATCAGTTTCATCCCTTCTCTTCTTATGCTTTTTTTTTATTTTTATAATGTTTATGAGCTAATTTTCTTATAAAATTTCGATTCTTATGAACCTTAAAATGTAGTATTACATGATTTATTTCATTTTACGTTGAATTTCAAGATTTTTCTTACATCCACTTTTAAAATTAATGACATTATTTTTTTATTGTTATGAGAACGTAAAATTCAATTATGATTTGATCAATCCATTAGTGATGCATCTTGCATAGAGATCTAGACTTAGTATTAGCTAAGATGCTTGGATTAGGTATGAACTTAATCAAAACAATAGGTTCCATATAACCTAGTAAATTAATACAATTGATATTTCAATATAGTTAAGAGTTTTTGCTTGATTTGTCAATTTGAAAAGGAATTATATGAATTTGATTGAAAGTATAATTCAACTTAAGGAACCTATAGTTTAAGATAATATGGAGAATTCGTTACATCAAGGTTGATTGATGAGTATGACTATGTCTTAAAGGTATTATTTATTTGGATCTTAACTTTATTATTACTTGTTAATTCTTATGAGTTTGTCTTTGGATTTGTCATTAGTTATTTCATTTATTTTTATTAATCAATCAATCAAGCAATCAATCAATCAATTATTGAATAGATTAGATAATAAGGATAAGGATTCTCTAGAAATCACATTTCTCGTGGATCGATAATTTAGATTCACACTACCTATAGGAGTACTTATCTTGTTGTGGTTTAACCTTATCAAGATGGAATTTTAGGATATATTTTTAATAAAAAAAATAAGTATTGTAGATTGCACATCAAGTTTTTAGTATTGCTGCCAAAAATTGTTTATGATAATTAGGAAATTTTTATATTCGCTAGACTAATCTTTTCATTTTATTTTCTTTTTTATTTTAGTTCTAAGAAAAATGTATAAATCTTATGTCTAAAGTTTTGAAATGTATGTAGTAAATGTAATGGATTGGAAAAATAATCAATGCAGGACTACTAGTGGTAGGATGACCAAGAAGTTTTGATTGATAGGTGGAAGATTGAGGGGACAGTTTTGGATAATCATTAGAGCAACATCTATAATTTTTTATTGATGGATTTGACCTCTAGTGGACTACTATCAATAGCAAGAATACAAATTGAGATTGAAGAAGCTATTAGTAAAGCCTATATCCTCATCAAATAATTGATTTGAAAGCCTTGACACTTCCCTACATAACTTGGCAACATGTGTCAGGTAGTTAACTAAACTAATTATAGAATAAGAGCAAGCTAGTATGCCTACTATTACAGAAGTGGAGCCAAAAGACCGAAACATGATGTAATTATTCGCAAGTATAAGGTCATAGGGGAAGCTAATGGTCAAGGTGGATGAGAAAGTACAAGGTGGTATTGATGATGCAACTTCTAAGGAAGAAAATTAATTATCTTCGTATTTTGATCTTATTGGTATAACAATTTCTAACAATAGGTTGAAGATTGGATATAAAGATTTTTTTTCCATATACCTAACATAATATAAAGGAGGTGGAGAGAGACATCAAATGATAGGTGTTACGACTCATATATTTATGATGAATTAATAAATATATGAAAATATATATATACCAAATGTATGGATTAAGAAAGAGAATAACCATTGTATAACATTAATTTGCAGCTAAAAAACTTAAAAATTATCTTAATCTTTTTATTTATTTAATTCTTAGAGTTTGTTGAATTGAGGCTTTCTTGTTAGAATATCTCATTTGATTGCATTTGCATGTGAATGTGTTTTAGGTCTCTTATTATTTATTATTAAATTTAGTTTCCACAATTTTGTTATTTATGAATGATTTTGTTTGAAAATGGGTAAAAGAGGTATTGGAACCAAAATTGAGTGAAATTATTAATCCCTTCACTTCTTTGAAACCTAGATCAACCTCTTAAATTGGGGCTTGTGCATCAATTCAAAAGTTTTTCATTGAATCATTAATGTATGTACTCAATCTCTTACATTGAACACCTGAATTTTGGGGGATTTGATTATGACATGGTGTTATTGGTCAGATTATTAAGGTCTTCCATTAATCCTTAATTCATGTTTTTATTTGTAGTGATATAGTATATGGATTATCTCATCTTTTTCCTCTCCCAATTCTCCCAATATTTAACTTAGATGATTATTCACATGTGTGTGTGTTTATACAAAAATTGATGAATTATTTTTACCATGTTTATTATTTTTAATGCATTACTTAACTCAACTGCAATTCATTGATGCCTTACACTCACAAAAACCATTGGTTTATACTAAACATTCTTTGAAATTCTTCTGAACGAATTTGTGAAGCTACTTGTATTTGCAAATGTTTAAAGTGTTGAAATTTATGTAATTTGCATAGTGGATTATTCATAGATAGCATGTGCCTTCTTGTTTTGGGATTAATATCTCTATATATTCCTTAAGATAATTTGTATGATAATTTCATTTCATGATACAACTTATTATGTTTTCATTGAATTACGCATGCTATTCTTACATCATGCACTAAAGAGCTAATGTTTTTTTGCATATCTTATAAACTTTAAATTTAAGCAAATTATGGAATACATTACATGACTTAGTGCTTTCTTTGTATGCACTTGCTTATGGATTTTGTGGCTTATGGATTAAGTATTAGGCGTAGAAATGGTAATTTACATTAGTTTTAAGTTTAGCAGTAGAAAGTTAAGTAAAGGGAGTTCCTACAATTCCATCACCTACTGTTACCATCCACAATTGATGCTTGCTGCTATACATAAGGACTTCACTTTGAAAATAAGTTTGAGTGTCTTTTTTCTTATTATTTGAGTCAGTTTTATTTTCTTTTTATTATGGATATTTAAACATTTGCATCATATAGAATTCTATTTTTGTCCGTTTCATTTCATTTTTATGTTATTATGTCAATCTAGATATAATATTTTGCAAAAGCTTATATTTTAAAGATGTATTCAGATAATCACAAACAAGCTTCTATCATATTCTCCACGAGCATCCAAATAGTATCAAATGGAATAGCAATCTCAACCATGCCTATACATGGACTTCAACTTTCAGGAGAGTCATGTTTTCTTCTCCTTTATACACTTTATGTGCTTTATTTCAATTGTTTACCCTTAAACTGAGGATAATTTGACTTAAGTGTGGGGGAGAAGATAACTGTACTCTATTATTTACCATATTCACTAAAATTATTATGGGTCCAAGGTTGATGAAATGAATATTTCATTTTAGACTAATTTAGATTATTAATTGATTATTAATTATGGAATTTTAATTCAGATTATGTTTTTGATTTAGTAAAATTAATCAACCCTAGAGTAATTTCTGACCCAATTTTTTTCCTTTTCTTTTGAGTGATTTGCATGTGGTTAGTGACTACTATATATCATATTAAATATCTAAGGAATTTTTATTAGACTTATCATGTAAATTTGGATATAGTATGCATCGTTTATTATTCAAAAATTGAAAAAAAAAGTGTTTGTTTAAATAAATGAGAAAAATGTTCAATCTACTGACTTCCTAATTAAAAAGGTTGACATTTATGAGTTTTGCTAATAGCTATTTGAGAGCTGGATCTAGCCAAGTAAACAAGAGTGTTTATGACAAGTAATTTTCCTTGATATTAAAAAGCTAGATGATATCTCAAACAAGATATAACCAAGGACCATTCATAATAAGCTATTTACCCTCACGTCTAAAGACCAGCTGACTTCTAGATTAAATGCTCCGAGTTCAATTTGAATTTTTTTTGTTTGGTTAACAATCTTTACTTAAGTTGTATAACAATATTAACAAATTACTTGGAGACCTAATATTTTGCATTAAGGGCTACTACTTGCTAATAGTGTGATTGCATGTTCTAAAAAATGATTTTGTCATAATAGAGTTATGATTTTTAACTAATTCAATTACATTCATTGATATTTCCTTGTATTAAATTAGCTTTCAATTATTGATCAAGATTATTTTAAATGCGGTGTTTCAATCATTCCTTCATTCCTTGTTTTGTTATGATTATTATTGTTCTTTTAATGATGTTTAGGAATTAATTTTCTTGTAGGATCTAGTTTGTTATAAACCTTAAAATGAATTATTTCATGATTCCTTTTATTTGACGTTGAATTTCTCGATTTGTCTTAGATTAACTTAAGGAGTTAATGACATTAGTTTTTATTAGATCTATTTCGCACCTAAGAGAGGGGTGAATTAGGAAGCTTAAAAAATTATTCTAAAAAAGATTCCTAATCTGAACAAAAGTCAAACACTTTATAAAAATAGATTAATAGAAGATGGATGATAATAAATGTGATTATTGAAACAATTTCAATATGTGTAATTTCACTAATAATTCACATGTATATTAAAAAATAATATAAGTACATTTTTTACACAATAATAAACATAAATAATAAATCAAAGATCAACTTATAAAAATGAAAGTATAAATATAAAGAGTGTAAGGAAGAAGGACAAAAATGATTTATACTAGTTAAAAGAGATCCACTTTTTCTATGTCTCGTCCCTAATAATAACCTTTTTGAGATTTTTCATTATTAATCAACAAAATACAATGTTAGAAATTACATTAACATTTTTCTAAGGATCAAGGTAAACCATTCACTCCCTTTTAGAGCTTAATATGAATCTTCCTCTTAACTATGCTACCTCTAAAAAATATACTTGAAAATAATCTCATTCAAGCTCAATTTATTATATCTAGAGGCCTATAAAACTCGTTATATATGTAAAAAATTATGCTAAAAAACCCTCTACGAAAATTTATAGAGCACTTCTCAACAAAATATTTTTAATGATAAAAACATTTTAAGAATTGATTCCTAAATACTTAGATGATGAAAACTAATCCAAAACAACCTATTTATAGGTCAAGAATCTCGAACTAGCAATTTATGATTGTTGTCTAATGTTTTAATGTATTAAACATTTGTCACAGTTGAGCAATAATTGTTGTAGCGTTATGATTTCCCTTTAATGATAGTTTCTACATTTTAAAATGGTGTCATTGATATATCACTGTTGTAGTTCACTTCAACTTAGATCTATAATAATGTCATTGATGAATTCCAGCATTCGTCACTAATCAATGTAGGGATCAATGGTGGGAGACAACGATGCTATTCTTGTCAGTTAAAGCTATCATTGATGTCCTAGAAACACATTAAGATTTTTTCAAGTCAATTCCAAACCAATCCAAGTCTATCCCATCATTATAAACACTCTCTAAACTCACAGATACAACTAAAAACTTTATGAAAACATTTATGACTCGTCAAAAAGATTATTAAGAGTATTTCAAATAAAATTTATCTTAATTATACGTCTGATATGCATATTCTAATTTTTGAAGGTATTATGCATATTCAGGCCTCATCAAAACATTAAAAAGAATTAAGTAAGATTTACAATAAAAAATACAAGCAATAACATATATAAGTTCTATCCTGATTCTTCTATAAACATAAGTCTTAATCATTCCACTTTATGAACTTCAATTTTTTTTTCTGGACTCCTTAAACCAGTTTTTTGATACTTCAACTTAATACCTATATTTAAAAGTTTCAAAGACATAGAATTCTTAGTCTAAGAGTGTTTTGTCATCATCAAAACAAGGTGAACCTCCTTTGGTTCAACAATCTCCCCATTTTTGGTGATGACAAAATCATTTGATATGCCAAAAATCATTCAAACATACTTAACATGACATGATTGTCATTAAAAAATTGAATATAACTTATCAAAATAACAATTGTAAGTTAAAAAATATTCTAGAAATTTAATACTCCTCACAAAAGTAAAAAATGCCTAAAAATCTAAAAAATAACCAACTCTGTGTAAATTCATCATTTTCTTAAAAGAAATTTAACAAGTATAAAAATTGACAAATCATCTAGAGATCACTAACTACCTTTAAATTTATGCATTATTCTAGAATTTGAAAAGAACAAAATTGCTACTCCCCTAAGTTATATCACATAAATATCTTCCCCTTTTTAAAATCATTAAAGAGATAAGAATAAACAAAATGTCAAAAAACATATAAGTTAACACATAACATATTTCAATCCATAAAGGGAAAAAGTGATAAAAACATGAAAGAAGTATTTTAATGTCATAAAGAAGAACAATCAATCATAACCAGCCCTCTCTTAATCATAGAAAATCTATCCCTATACATAGGTTTATTAAAAATATTAGCTAATTGATGCTTGGTATCAAGAAATTCAAGTTCTATATCCTTATTTTAACATGATCACTAATGAAATGATACCTAATCTATATATGCTTTTTCCTAGTATGTTGAATGGGATTTTTTATTAAACAAATTACACTGATATTGTAACACTTAATCGGAATTTTGCTAAGGTATAAACCATAATCTTTTAATTTCTTGTTTAAGCCATTAAACTTAAATGTAGCAAGCATCAGCGGCTACATACTCTACCTATGACGTAGACAATGTAACATGAACTTCTTTTCTACTAAACCATGATACTAATGTATTACCTAAGAATTGATATGCACCATATGTACTCTTTTTATTTAATAAACTACTTCCATAATCAACAATAAAACACTTAACCAATTCCAAAACTGTATTCGTATTTATCACAGTTGTAAATGAAATGTTTTGCACAAATATCTAAGAATACGTTTAACAGCTAAGAAATGAGCTTTTGTAGGTGATGCTTAAAATCTAGCATATAAATACACACTAAAAAAGATATTTATTCTACCTCTAATCAAATATAGTAAACTATCAATCATACCTTGAAAGTACTTGATATATACTTCTTTCCCATCCTTATCTTTGTTCAAATTTGTGGATGTTCTTATTAGAGTGCTTAACAATTTCATTTAATCCATGCTAAATGTTTTGAGTAACTCTTTTGTATACTTGTCTTGGTTAATGAAGATAACACCCTTTATTTGTTTGATTTAGAGTATGAGGAAAATGCTTAATTCACCCATCATGCTCATCTCGAAGTCCTTACTTATACAATTACCAAATTCATGTCATAAAAGCTCATTCGTAGCACCAAAAATGATATCATCCTCATAAATTTAAACAAATAAAAGATCTTTTTTTTCTTCTTGACAAACAAATTAGTATCAACTTTACCTTTATGAAAACCATTTTCAAGAAGAAAAGCACTTGAATTATCATACCATTGGAAGATGTGCTAAAGTACATTATATCTTTCAAAACTAAGGGATTGTTCAACATAAAATTCTTCTTATATGAAACCATTCAAAATTGCAATTTTAACATCCTTTTGAAACTATTTAAAACCAATGTAAGATGCAAATGCAAAAAAAGTCTAATAACTTCTAATCAAGCTTCAAGGGCAAATGTCTCATCATAATATACCCTCTTCTTGATTATGTCCTCTTGTAACTAACCTAGCCTTGTTCTTAATTATATTACTTTGTTCATCTAATTTGTTTGAAAGAACTTATTTTGTACACATTATGGGATAATCTTTAGCCTTGGGTATTAAAAATGGAACATTGTTTCTTTCAAACTGATTCAATTCATTATTCATAAAAAAAAAACCTAAGTCTTATCACCTAAGGCTTCTTCTATACTCCCAGATTCGTTGTGGGACATAAAAACAAAATGAGACAAATTAAGACGAGAACACGTAGTTACCCCTTATTGAATATCACTTATAATTTGGTTGGCGGGATGATCCTTCTTATATTTCTAATCTCTTGGTAGCTCATCCTACTTGCTTTTATCTCTTGGTTAAGATAATAATAAGTGATTATGAAATTCCATGGTTAAGATAATGATAACTAATCTCTTGGTTAAGATATGATTATGAAAGCACATCATAAGAACCACCAATAAAATAGAGTTGCTGAGAAGGAAAATAGGACTTTACAAGAAATGGTTATGATACATAGCTTGTGCTTGCCATATATTCAATAAGGTCTACATAAAACAAACTTCAAATAAAACCTATTATGAGCTTTAATATGAGAAAAAGGCAAATATTAGTAATTTCAAGGTTTTAGGTGTAAGTATTACATTTTGATTATGGATAACTTAAGTACATTTGAATAAAAAATGATTGAATGAATTTTTATAAGCTACTCTTTAACAAGCATGAGATATAGAGTGCTTACCGAGAGAACTTTAGTGGTTGAAGAGTCTATGTATATTGTTTTTATGAGTCTAGCCCTTTTATGAGAAGAAAAGTTTTGGGGGTGCTGAAATAAGTCTATCAAAGGATTTAGGGAAATGATGTTTGGAATAAGAAAAAGAGGATAATCAAGACATTTAATATGTACCAAGTGAAACCAATATTAAACCAAGTGAGGTTGACAAGAAGGATGTTGAATTACTTAGAGATTAGTGGAATAAGAAAGATCATCTTTTAAACGAAATCATAGATGATATGCAAAGAGGTGTAGTCACTAGATCTTCATGTAGAAATTTATTTATATTGTTTTTATTTCTCATATAGAACCAAAGAATATTGAGGAAGCACTTATTAATGAAAGTAGGATTCTTACTATGAATGAGAAATTAAATCCATTTAAGAGGAATGAATTTTAGACACTAATATCAAGGCCTAAAGATCATTAGGTTATATGTACCAAATAAGTGTTCAGGAACTAGTTTGATGAATTAAGAAACAACGTGAGAAATAAAGCTAGGTGGATAGCTAAAATTTATAATCAAGAGGGAAGAATAGATGACAAAGATACTTTTACACATGTTGCTAGATTAAAGGATATTAGATTTTTACTAAAATTTGCATCGTACATAGGTTATAAATTTTCTAAATGGATGGGAAAAGTGCTTTTCTAAATGGTTTTATACAATAAGAGGTTTATGGTAATCAATTACCAATTTCAAAAACCTTTATACATGTTACCATGTTTACAAATTTTAAAAGCTTTATATGGTTTAAAACAAGCTCTTAGAACTTGGTATAAAAGATTCAGTACATATCTTTTACAAAATGGCCTTTTAAAAGGAAACATAGATACCACCATCTTCATTAAAAAGCATAATAAGGATATTTTTAGTGCTCAAATTTATGTTGATGATATCATTTTTTATGCTATTAATAAAAGCCTATGGGAGAAAGTTCCTAAATTTATGAGTAAAGAATTTAAAATGAGCATGCTGAGGGAGTTCAAATTCTTCCTTGGCTTTCAAATCAAGTAAATAAAGGATAAAATTTTCATTAATTTAGTCTACTATTCTAAGGATTTATTCAAATGATTTGGAATGGACCAAGCAAAGTTAATAGGAACACTAATGAGCATCACAACGAAGTTAAATAGGGATGAAGAAGGTAAACCTCTTGATGCTATGCTTTTAGAGGTATGATAGGTAGTTTATTTTATCTTATCATAAGTAAGCCTAATATTATGTTTAATGTGTGCTTATATGTTTGTTTTCAATCAAGTTAAGGAGAGTCACATCTTCTAGTGGTTAAATTCAACCTTAGATATTTATGTGGAGCCATATATTTAAGACTTTGGTATCCTAGGGATGCATCTATAAAATTAGTTTTTCTAGATAAGAATATTTTGATGTAGATTATGTTGGTAGTTTTTCTAGATAAGAAGCACACATCCAGTACTTGGCAGTGCTTAGATAATGCATTAGCTTTATAATTTAGTAAACAACAAAATTAGGTAGATTTGTCAACCGTAGAAGTAAAATATGTAATAGCTAGTAGTCGTTGCATACAAATATTTTGGCTTAGGTAACAACTTAGAGACTATAGCATAGAGTTAATTAATATCCTTATTAAATGTGATAACACTAGAGCGTTATGCTAACCAAGAGTCCAATTCAACATTCAAGGACTAAGCACAAAATATAAGGTATCATTTTATTAGAGATCACATATAAAATGGTAACATTAAATTGGAATTTGTACATACAACACAAGTTGGCTAAAAATTTTACTAAATTAAAGGATTTCCACGACTAGAAGAGAATCAAGCAGGATTAATTCTTAGTCTCTTTAAAAAAAATTTCAAAGTTGTTTTTAAATTAATATGAATTTTTTATAAACAATTTGTTTTATTAACAATTGGTATCAAGTTTAATTTTTTGGAAATTAAATTAAATCAATTTATAAAATAGAAATTGCACAAGGTGCTACACAAATCCAATTACAAGGCAATACAACCAAATACAAACATGAAACTTATAGAAGCAGCTAATATACATTAGGAGCTAAGTTTAGTAGATTATGGCTACATAAAAAAATTCATGTAGTTAACTAACTTTTATAATCAAAATCTAGTTATCATTACATGAGCCATATTTAATTCCAACTTGTGAACCATGAATGACTCCTTAATTTAGGAAATGGCATTGTTAATAAACTTGTTGATTTCCTTGCTTATGCCTTAAATTTTCCTTTAATTTATTCCTTTCCATATTCTATAAGCGCAAACCCTAACGCCAATTTAAAGGTAATTTGATTACGCTTATGCAATATTTAAGTTGTTAACACCCCTCCTAAGATTGCGCACCACTCAATGGCATTGATAAAGTAGTTCCAGAGTTGTTGGAATATTGATCAAAACATAAGTGATCCCTTTATTCGTCCTCCTCCCTGCATTGAATGTAGTTCATAAACCTACCATTAGAATTTCCTCTAATCTTGTCTAAAGTATATAATTTGTTTTTTATAACAAACCAAGCATAAAAGAAACTTTGAGTAAATTCTACTTAAACCCGAAGAGTGTGAACCAGGGAGTCTTGGGAGTTGGATAGAATAACATTTTCCTATAGGATTGGTTTGTGAACTAACTTGGAATATCAAGTTTAATTTTTTGTATCGATTTTATTAACATTTAATGTCCTTTTAATCCCTTTTGAAGATGTTAAAAAGTGGGACAAATTTGAGTGACATTAGATATCTTATATAGGTGTAATTACATGTTGAATTATGTTTAGGCTTATGAATATAATGAATAATTAGTGCTTCTAACCACTTTCATGTTTTACTAGTTCTTGATATAATAATATAGACACAAGGGGGAGTGTCATTTTTTATAATGTATGAATTAATAGGAATTAATTTAAAGAGAGAACTGAGCATTTAATTTGAAATGTTTAATTGTCTATATCTTTTGACTCCATTATTATCACATGTTTTTTCATCATAAAAAGGAATACTGTTAAACCTAAAGAGGTTATAATCTTAGTTTTAATGACAAAAAATATTCTTATGAACAATTATTTTTTTATATTGACAAGTTTGAAAAATGGGCTCATTAAAGGATGATTTGATGATAGAGTGGAGTGAAAAAATATATGCCCAAAAAGTCCCACTTGAGGATGGAACAAGTAAAGAGGAGCAAGAATTGGTTTTTTGAACATTTATTAGTGTCTAAATCACATTAAGGATGACTCAAACTTGTGTGATTTGGATTTGAAGTGTAAGCAATTATTTTTAGAATGTTTAGGGGTGTATGGAATTGATTCTAACTTGAAAACTTTTACGATGTTCTTAAATTTGCATAAATCGAGACACTTTAAGTTTTTTATTTAAAATAAAAACTTTTTATTATAAAAATCACTTTGAAAATTTTTTTAAACTAACGTAAAAGCTTTAAAGATGTTCTTAAAATTACATAGATCGAGAAACTTTAAGCTTTTTTTTATTTTAAATGAAAAGTCTATCATAAAAATCACTTTGAAAAACCTTTTAAACTTGGTTAAGTTAATTTTTGGGTATTCAAAAGTAATTGAAACAGTTTTGGTCAAGTTTTGAAGAGTTATACTAGATGTAAATGGGACGACCCTATAGGCTCAATAGCGTAGTTATGGTTAGGTTATTTTTACAATAATTAATTGATGGTACACAATGGTTATATGAATAACATCATTAAAGTTATGTTGTTTTTTCAGTAGCAAAATGATGGTATACAATATTTGTATAATTATGCTATTGTATTCTAATGTTTTTACAAGGTCGTAATGCTAGGGAGTAATAGATTTTTTATGGTAACCTGTTATGGTACCTATCAGATACTGTAATGGATAGTTTCTAAAGTTTGACAACTTTTTAATTAAGAGTAGCAACTAGTTTAAGATTCTAACAACATTTTAAGTTAAGAATATCTAAAAATACATAGACTAAAGGTTTTGGAACAATCTTTATAAGATACAATTTTGGGCATAAGAGAATTCAAAAAAGTTTTCATTCAATTTTTTTGAGCTTTTAATGTTTTTTTAGTGTTTTTAAGCAAGAGTTTGATTTTGTTTTGTAAATATAACATGTTATGATTTCTAATTTGTTTCTAAAAGTTTCATGAAGGTTTGCATTCATATAATTCATGTTGATAAGCTTGTGAGTCCTTTTTTTATCAAATCTTCAAATGAAATATCTTTCAAAAGTATATCTTTGTATAACGGTACTTTTGATATTGTAGAGATTGGGATATAATTGTAAAGGTTCCTCTTTATCTTTAAGAAAGATCTGTATAAGGTTCCTCTCAACTTTTATAAAGAACACTAAGTATTACAAGGATTCATGTTCTTCTAAAGAAGATTGATTTTAGTGAAATTTCGAACTTGAATTTGGAGAGTGGATGTAAACAAATGCTTTCTTGTCAAACTACTATAATAATTTTGTTTGTTGACTCTCGCTATCCTTAACTCCTTATGTTTATTACTTGTGTACCTTACATATATTTGTACTATGGTAATTGGTATCATCATACAAATCATTTAGTTGAATTGTGGTTTAGGAATTTTATACATCAAAAAATCAATTTAGGTAGTTTATTTAAAAATTTTTAAGCACCTAATTCACCCTACTCTTAGGTGCCATTAGGGCTAACACTTTAGATTACGAAATGATTTATGCATTATTTCCTACATGGAAATTACAATGCAATAATTAAGCTCTTAATTTATTGAAATAACCAGATAAGGTTACAAGAAGGGTTATTATGATTTCTAAATTCTTGATGTTCTTGACTCCTCCTTTTTCTTGATTCTTTATCTAAAGTTTCATATATGATCTGTTTTACTCGGATTGTCTATCTACTAATTTTTTAATTTATTCTATTATCTATTGTGCTCACTTTAGTCTTCTACTGGACTTTATATTTCAGATATTATTCAATTATATCATAATAGCCACCATAAGTAAATTAAATTGTAAGAATAAATTTTTTTGTCATTAAAGCATGGGTTAAGACACTTCGTCAATAATTTTCTCCTTTTTATGATAAAAATAATTGGGGATATTAGAGAAAATAAATATTGAGTAAGCTTTCCTTTTGTTAAAATAATATGTACTACATATGCCCCTTTAGTTTATACATTACAAATTCTTAAGTTTGAATATCGCTATTCTCTCTCTCCATTTTGTCAACAATAACAATAGTATATGATATATAAATATATAAGCCTAAAAATAGTATTTGATATATAAATTTGTAAACATTAAAATGGAAAATAAGTAACTTAACTTTCCCCTCTTCAAAATTTATATTACAAGGGTAAAAAGTACATGTAAAGTATTTCTTGAGCAAGTGAAAATCCTCGTAAAGATCATATACTAAATTAAAGATCAATATACTTTTCCTTCCTTTAGGCGCATCCAAATGTACTTTCTCCCCCCAAGATATGTATGTCAACCTACTATGAAAGTAAATGTATTCCTCCTTCTATATATCCCAAATTGTTAGCTCTTTTCCTTCCTCACATAATTTAAAATTTATGTTCTTTAAACCAATTTGCTTTGTTGACACGTGAGGACCATTGATGATTTTCAAAACTAAATCAATTGTAGGAGGTATCAATTGAGGTGATACCAATAACAAAAATTAATTTTATACTAATCTTCAAGAAAAAGAAATCAATATATTTTAAATAGTTAGACAAACATGGATTCTTGGAAGTAATTTTTAGCTCATATTCTTTTGTGTCTTCTTAATAAACATAGTTTTTAAAAACAATTTTTATATATGTCTATAATCACTAAAAAATAGCTTATCATGTAATGGGAATTAAAGATATTCTTGTTAAGCCAAAAAATTATGGAAAATATGTATTTTTGGGTTGCTTTTTAGATGTGTGGGGGCATGGAGCTCTCCTTGTTTGATAGTGACTCCATTAACAAATTAAATGTGTATTTAGTAGAAATATGACTTATGTTTGAGGGAGCATGTATCATGCCTTTTTTCTTATAATAAGGAGAATGTTGTGTACTCCTTTGCTATAATATTGCATAGAATTTATAAACTTTTTTGCCTTGTATGCTAGTCACTTTAAGTTTAGAATGTCACCTACACATGAAAACATGAAAATTTCCTTTTTTTTTTAACTTGGAGATGATTCATGAGTATTAAAGCTTTTCTGTCTAAAAGTGTATGTTATATATTTATGTGATTATTCCAGCATAAGCTCATCGATGCTTGCCTCTCATAAAAAATATAGTATCATTAGATTATTCATTTTCATAAGCTAAACCAATTATATACCTGTCATTAAAGCTATTTTCTGGTCTTCAAATAAGTTTAGTCCTCTTCATACCATTCGTCTCATAAGTGGAGATTAATCTTACTCTTCCAATGGAAAGATGCTAATGATCAATTAATGTCTCACTTATAGCCATCTACAACGTCATCTCATCTTTCTGTGTCAAATCAGTCATTTATCCTGCAAGACCTTTTTTTTATCACATTGATGATCACGAGGTCATTAAAAAAATGGTTCATGTACTAATATCAAATGTCCTAAAGAATAGTCATCGAGGAAATTGGTACAGAATTAGTTATGATGCCCCTATCTACAACATAAGATATCTGGCCATAAGGACAATGCGTATGGAGGCATTGGTAGGTTGTAGCACGTCAGCATAAGAAATTGACAAGTAAATGTTATACGAAATTGAAAAGTTGATACAAGTGGAAACTGTCAAGTTGATGCTGATGGAAATTCTTTCATTAATACTGTCAAAAATTAAAAGGTTGTTGCAAACCCTATTTATGGATTAAATAAGGGGGTAACGTAATAAAGAAAACTTGAGCTCTATAAATATTAAGTTGAGTCTCCTCCTAATCTGGAGGGGTTTTTTTTTTCCCTTTGATAACATTTTAATCCTAAGCTATTTTGTCACTTGAGTTGTCAATTATTCTAACTTTCACTTCCTAGACTATGATCATTCAATTATTTTGTCTTTAGACCTCGTGAGATAAGAATTTAAATTGTATGCTCTTTAACCTTCCTCTTTGGAGTTATGATTGTTGTAATCAATCACCTACAAGACAAAAGAAAAAGTTAATGAATATATAACGATATAGCTACAACAAGGAAAACGAATAATTAAAAAAAGAAGAAGATAAATATAAATTATACATGGGAATTTAAACAATTAAACGTGCCTAATTATGTAATCTTCACTATATAACAATCATTTCTTCATTTTAACTAGAAATGAGATGCCAATTCAAATCATATTATTTTCATTATAACTTATGCACCTAACACTATTTTTGGACAAGGATTTTGTCTTTTAATCCCTTCTCCTCCGAGTGTATTAATAAATAGTGACTCCACATTTGATTTAAACAATAACATATTTATGACTTTTTGTCACTAAGACTAAAAAAATGATTGTTGCTGCATGCAATATTGGAGGAAAGATCATGAAATGAAAATGTAATTTTCCGATCATAAGAATCTTTATTTAAATCTACAAACAAGAGATAAGTTTAAAGATAATTTAATTTCAATAATAAGAATATTATGAATCTAAAGATATTGTGATTTAAAAGACCTAATACCCTTCCAATTTATTGAAGTTATGTATGATAATATAAGGCTTAAAAAAGATAGGTCATTCTTTTTAATGCACCACAAAGTTCGACATCTTCTAAAGACCGGCATTGCAAGTTAACATTAAGCCAACTAATTAACTTGATTTAAATGGCAATATTCTATATCTAGAGATTAGGTGAATCTCATAAAAGGGATGAGTTTAAAATGACTAGTATGGATTAGATTGTTTCTCAAGGTTTTAATCCTATCAAGAAGAATGGAATAAATACCAACAACCAGAACAAATTCATCGATCACTACTCTAACCTAAATCTTATAAGGTATGCACGCAAAAGGTTTTAGTGTGAATAGGGTAAAAATATTGAAGAAAGAAATACATGTATTTGTTGGGCACGTTTTATAAAAGGAATAAAAAAAATTTTCCAAAAATTTTATCCCCTCCTCACCTATCTTACTTACACTTAATGTTTTTAGTACCAGCATAAACCAATAGTATACTGCTTGCATGCTTCAAATATACCCATGTAAGGTTTACTAGCCCATACAGGTTGATTTTAGGCTGATACCAATATACTAGAGGCCTGTACGCAAATATGGAAAATATTAAACGACTGATTGAAAATTGGTTAACTAATATTCTGCTATCCCATTAAAAATCAATCGGTTGGTTAGGTTTTTGCAATAAATATTTTTCAATTAAAAATATAAACTTAAAATTCCAAAAAATAATAGAAATCATCATTTTAATTTATGAGATTTTTTATTTTCCATTAACTCAATTGAAATAAATGTACTTGAAGGGGTTTTATTTATAGGATTTACTACACTCCTCTAATATGTTTCTTATTAATGCGAATTGATTGATAAGAAATAAAAGGATAGAGTGAAAATTATAAATTATTATTAAATTATTATTAATATGATTTATAAAACATGTAATATGTTATTCAAATTTGATAATAAAAATATTTATTTTTTTATTTTTCATATAAAATATGACAAAAATAATTATGATGAAACTTTTTCTTTGAAAATCTTTCTTTTCATATTAAAAATATTTTTATACATAATAAAATAATATTTATTTTGTATTGATGTTGATGACAACGTCTTTGGTCTTGCTGATGTGGTTGACAGGTGGTCAAATGACATGGCGCCTAGCTGTATAAAATGATATCTTTTAGTGTAATGAAGAAAATGATGTCTAGTTTAGGGAAGGGAGCATATGGCTGTCTGTTGAAAGGCAAAATAGCGTCATTTGTTTTTAGAAAAAAACTATGTTGTTTAGAGAAATTTTAACTTTATTTTGTTCTCCTCCCACGTACATCTCTTTTGGATATTCATTCGTCCAGTTCTTCTCTCCTAGAGTTGCCATCATCTTGCCATTGTGGTTCGTTTATGCCTTCTGCCTTCCTCCATTTATCATGCATTAGTGCTTCTACCTTCCTCCAACTTGTGTGTGCATTATTTTGGGTCCGTTATAACGTTTTCCCTAAATCACCAAATAGGTGAAGTCCATTGAAATATGAAAGGTATCAATAAATAGTATAATAATATTGATATTGGCATATCTCAAGAGTGTATAATTGCCTTATGTTAAGTGTGCGCTTTATCTTCTCCATTTTTATATGGTGCTATTTTGAAATATTTGTTTCCAACCTTATTACTGTGGAAATCTTCATGTTTGATACTTATGAATATCAAAGCACGCAGTAACAAAATGATGACGGTATGCGCTCTGCATTTAATATTTTTACATTTTTATATTAAGTGACATCAAAACTCATTTGTAAATACCTAATATCCTAAAAGACTGAAACACAATTACACCGTCAAAATGATTTGTTTGTTGAAGCATGAAACTTAATAAATCTCAAAACCTTTAGTATGTTTAAAGCGTTTCTCATGTCACCATTTCTAGGCCATACAAGTGCCACGAAACCACTTAAGTTACATCAATCCTGATTTAAGGAAAATTTGTTTAAGGAATGAAATAGGGTAGAATAGTCCACGAAGAAATAGGCATTGTGTTTCTTTGAAACTATTTGGCCTAATTAAGACAATTTATGATCTCAAATTTCTAAAAGCTAGAAGGTTGATTAGTTAGTATAAGAAAATTTTATGGAATGCACTAGGGTTTATAAATCTTGTAAAAGAAATTTCCCAAAAACTAAAAGCCCTTGTAGAATCATAAGTAGTTATAGTGCCCTGATAGATGAGATTTCAAAAAAACTATTATTTTGAATAGTTTTTCAATGTAGAAAAATAGAAGGTCATATAGTGTACAAAAAATCTTGAATTATATGATTAACTATATTGAGTTTCTTTCACATAATATTTCCCAAGGTCCTTCAGTGATCCTCTACTAGGTTTTGATGCATTACTATTTTTCTTTTGGTTATCTTTGTTTTATACTTCCATTGGTAGTTTACCATCCATTCAATTTATCTTTATAGAAACATATGTATCTTCATGATTTTGTTATCATGACCTTGATGCTTTGATACCAAATTGCATTTTTTATTTACAATTTGCAATAATATAATTGACTATTCAAAGTTGTTTAAAAATTTTAATCATGTAGTTTATATTCCAATTGAGATGGATGAGAATTTAGATGACTCATCACATAACGATGAAGATTATTTGAGGATAAGTGACTTGGCATATTCTAGTGAGAATGTGGTTGATGAGCTATTTAATAGTGTAACTAAAGATGTTCCATACATACTACTTGAGCTTAGTTTTCATGGAAACCTTATTGAGTTAGGAGAAATTGAATTGGAAGTTGTTGATGATGATATCGGTAGCCTAAATGGGAGTTTAGATGAGGAGAGGAGGAAGCCTAAATATCGTTATTTCATTGCATCTCATGAAATGGATTCTAGTCTTCAACTCAAGTAAGATATTTGATTCAGTAGCTACATTTAAATTGACATTCAAGAACTATTCCATACAAGAAGGTTTTGAGTTTTTATACAAAAATAATGACAAGAAAAGGGTAACTGCAGAATTTAAAAAGGCATGTGGACAGAGGATCCATTTTAGTGTAACTTAAAGTAGAGAAGCTTTGCAGATAAAGACATTCCATGGCATTCATAATTATGGTAGAGTGTTTGACCATAAAAAAAAAGATTATAAATGGATATCTACGAAGTATGTGTTATACTTTAGAGATTGCCCAAGTTGGGATGTTTTTAGATTAAAGGGAGTAATATTGAGAGATCTTCAACAAAATATTTTTGATATTAAAGAATATAGAGGCAAAAGATATGGCTCACAATTAATGCTTGCAGATGAAGGAGCACAGCATGATAAATTAATGGGATATTTTTTAGCTATCATAGAGCACAACAGTGGCGGTTCATTACAAATTAGAGCTTTAAATAATTTTTTATTCTTTCTACATTTGTATAGAGCTACTAAAATCTTGTTTTTTTTATTCTTATACACCTATCATATGCTCCTACATATAAGAAGAGAACAGGATGACCAAAAAAGAAAAGAGTTAGAGAAAATATGGAGGATAAGGCATGTCAAATTAAAATAAGAATTAGGGGCTTTGCCCCTTACAGTAAATGTAAGAAGGTTGGGCATATTTCAAGAACATGTAGCACCACTAAATCACAGATAGACAACCTGAATACATCACAGACAATCAATGTGACTACATTATAGACAAATGTTATATCTACTTCACAGATGGTAAGTATCCTTTCTAAAAATATTGTAATTTTTTTTTCTTTGAACAAGACAATAAAAAAGAAAGTTTATAATAAAAAAGTTCTGACATATTTTTGTATACCTTGCAAGGAAAATTTTTATCTCAAGAAAGTGTTGTCATTAATGTTATTACTAAAAAAAGAACTTTTTTATTATAAACTTTCCTTTTTTTATTCATTAATGACATGATTCAAATGAAAAAACTGAGTACATCCCAAACAATCAATGTGACTACATTATACAAAAATGTTATATCTACTTGAAAGATGGTAAGGATCCTTTCTTAAAATATTGTAAATTTTTCTTCTTTTAACAAGACAATAAAAAAGGAAAGTTTATAAGAATAAAGTTATGACATATTTTTTTATACCTTATAAGGACAATTTTTATCTCAAGAAAGTGTTGTCATTAATGTTATGACTAAAAAAATAACTTTTTTATTACAAAATTTCCTTTTTTATTCATTAATGGGATGACTCAAAGGAAAAATAATGAAAGAAAAAACAAGTTTAGCACTTTTGGACCTAGTGGCAAACTAGCCACTTGGCCTTATTAGTGTGTGTATTTTATGTTTTAATGTTGACCACATTTTTTAAAATAGTATATTTTTGGGATTTAAATATTGATCACATTATGGTAATTAATTGCAAATGTAACATTCCATCATTTTTTAAATTAATATATGTGGAAAGCTATTAACTTTTCTTTCTTATATTTATCTATTTAACTTCATTATTGTGCTTATGAGTTTATTAATACAATAATAACATTTACATCTTAATGTTATCAACTTTAAAGTTACCCATACAAAAAAGTAATGGAGTCAACTTTCAAGTTATAAAAAATGCAAAGTAATTTATTATTTAATAAAACGTATATTACAATAATTACATCTATATACATTGCAACATAAATATGTATGTTGTTACTTTATCATTGTAGATATATTTTAAGTATGCATTGATCCTACAACATGGCTATAGGCTTGATCCTTTTCTTCTTTACAACCTTGAATTGCTGAAATGTTTCATAGCAATTAGTTTTGAAATAGACTTGTCATTAAGTGTTTTATGGTTTTATGTAACCTTCTCAAAATCAACATCGCTAGTCTCTTCATCAATGCTCAAACTAAGTTTTAGCATTCGGTGTTTTGTTGCCAAAGGTGTTGGGGTCATCAACACAAAATCCAAAGGTGGGCAAGGCCAATTTCCATGATTTTCTTACTTAACATGTATCCATCCATATTGTTGTCCCTAAAAGTTTAAGGCTTGATAATTCTATCCATATTGATTGTTGGTAGCATACTTACCTTGTTCCTTATCAACGACACTTTTATAGATGAAGTTAAATGATCTGAGATTGCTGAAAATTTAGAAAAAAACACATGGAAGAAAAACCAGTCAAGGAAATAACCAAAAACCACTAATATATACTAACACAAACATGAATAATTATCAAAAGAAATGGAAAACCAACATGTAGACATTGAGCCTACAAATGTCTCAAGATATTAAGCCTATAAAACCAACTTAACAATCATTAAGAACAAATCAATAATTAAATGGACCTGTATAAGCATTTAACGATATGCTAATTGGAAAACATAGGAAATACAAGTACTCAAACAATAACTCTTATCAGAAATAAAAAAAGCATAACCACAAATTACAAATAACCAACATTATTCCTTAAAAAACTTACCCCATCATTTAAGATAGATTCCCCAAACAATAATGCATCTATGAAAAATTCCTACAATTACATAAGTGTTAGACTTATAGATATAAAAATTATCTTTCATTTCATATTGAGTAATAATTGGATTCAACTTTCTTTTTTCTATCCATGAAGAATCTCTTATTATATATTGAATATATATTTTATTTGTCATCATTCATTATGTTTTCAGACATTGAAATGCTATCAAAAACAAAACTATACCAACAAAACAATAAATAGTGAGTCAAGGATTAAGGAACAAAATAGAAACCTATTGATAGGGGTCAAATTGATATGATTTTTATGGTTAATTTGTTGAATTATGACCCTTAATTCAATGTTTAATTGTTTAATTGATGCCCTATTATGTTAGATTTCCATAATGGAGCTTAGGGATGCAGATTGGATCAAAAACATCAAAGAACACCTCTTGTTGCTGTCCATTAACGGCCTCAAGAAAGGGTGATGTTACCTGTAGAACAGGTGGCCATTTAACTCTCCATAATTCGAGCTATAACGATACCCTGTGAGGGTGCTGTTGTAGGGTAGCAGGGTGCCGTTCAACTCTAAGTCAACAATTTCAGCTCCATCTCTTCCCGATTTCAATCTTGGCGTGATATGCATTAATGCCCTTTTCTCCTGGCATGTGAGGGGAGGATTCCAGAGTCTGCATACAAAAAAAAACAACACAATAACACGCGGGGAATCAATAGGAAATCAGATCATAGTAGTGATAGAAGCTATAGCATCTCTCTTGTTTCTTTTTTTGATAGCCTAAGCTTTAAAAAATTAGGTTTCGAGTTTTTTATTGTAGTTTTGAGTTCTGTAAGTTAGAGATTGTAGCTAAGACACACATCTGAGTTTTTAAATCATCATAGGGGGTTTTCTAACTCAGATTGTTCATTATATTCTCCTATTTTTCGGATTAAATCAAAGACTAAGTTCTTATGTGTATAT
>JAOXYD010033625.1:0-14028 GCA_028565735.1 Pinacopodium congolense | reverse complement strand
TTTAGTATCAATTGGTATTAGAATACTTGTTTTTTTAATTAATTGGTATCAATTATTAGTTTGCATTTTTTATGTTGCAATTGGCATCAATAAGTTAGTTTTTCCAATAATTGATAGTTTATGGTTTATTAACAAGTAGTATGTTGTTTCTAAATTTGAATTCCATTGCGAGTGATTTCAATATTTATTTTCAAGTGTTATTCTTTCTAACATTAGGCAAGTCTCATTTTCAACTTGTTTGGAAACAAGTATGTCATCTTTGAGTATGTAATTCCCTTTTAACAATAATTGGAATATTTTAAAATGAGAATTAGATGGTTTTGTCCCTCCTTTGAGTATTTGTGACTTGGTATGTTGAATTTATCATGGTTTATTCTGTTAAGGGAGAGTGTTGTTAGAAGAAAACTTTTCCCACAACGTCATTTAAAAATTAAGTTATGATATGTTTTGACAATCAACTTTAGATATATGTTTGGGAGAAGATGTGTGTATCCCGTTTGTATGTTTCATGGCTCTTATAATCAAAGTGTTACAATTTTCACATGCAACTTGTTTTGTATTTGTATTTAAAGATTACACCTTTTCTAATTGATTGTGAACTTTTTTATGGTTACAAAAAATGGGAGAATGGTAGTTTTGATATTGGAAAGGAGAAACAAATTTTTGTTTGTTTTATTTGCATATGATTTGCATGTATGTATAGATTTGTTATATAATGTTCTAATATCACACAGTTTTTTCATAGAGATTGTTAAACCAAGGGTTGATTCCAGTTTTGTTTTAATGGTGAAAAAATGCTTCTATTAATGTAAACAGAGAATTTCTTGTGTTTGCTAAGATAAGGTTGATGAAAACAAGTCTTAGAGTGTATAATGAACACTTAGAGTTCATGTATGTTGAGCCTTAATGATAAGCGATGTGTATGGAATACATGAAGTATGTTAGAGAGGTATGATGACTAAGTTTTTAAGATGAGACACACTAAAGTTGATCTTGAAGATTAAAGATAAAAGATCCAGTTCAAGAATAGATAGGTTATTGTAAGTAAATCTTTGTAATTCTTCTCTTTGGTCTTACCATGGTGTTAAAAGGGCTTAATCATGCATTTTCATTCATGTTTAGTATTTACATATAGGATGCATAATCAAGAGTTGTTATTTGTGCTTAATGTGTGTGAAACCTCTTGATGGATGAATAAATGCATGTTTAGTATTGTATGAGTATAAGTCTTAAATGGGTGAATAAATTGGTATGATTAATAATTTGGTAGAATGGTTATGTTGTTATAAATTATATGAATAATTCTTGTTTTATATGAATTGAATTGAAGTTGTATGGATTCAAGTTGAATTGATTATATATAAGATAATTAGATTGCAGTGTTAAGGAAATATGGTAAGTTGAATGAATTTAGTTACGTTAAATGTGTTAAGAAATATTTGGTATTGATGGGGTTATGTTAGAATATGTTGAATTGGGTTAGGAAATCAATGGAATTTGTTCTGGATTGATTCAAACAAGTTTAGGCCGAAATAGGAGTTTCTAACATGCTAAGATCAGTCGACTGAATGGTAAGTTGAATGAATTTAGTTGTGTTAAATTTTGTTAAACGTGTTAAGAAATATTTGGTAATGATTGGGATGTGATAGAATGTGTAGAATTGGGTTAATAAGTTAATAGAATTGGTTCTAGATTGATTGGAACGAGTTTAGGGTAAAACAGGAGTTCCTGACCTGGTAAGATCAGTCAACCGAATGGAAAGATAGATCGACTGAGTGGGAGTTAAACAAACTCTGTGAAAATGAGGCGAATGTTGGGCAACGGTTAAATTTACAATGGTAATGATAATAAATGTTAAGGAACATTGTGCAACAGTAATATAACAAGTATATTGAGATTTTGGGGTATAAATAAGTGTTGTTTATGTGATTTTTTAATCCAAGAAACACAGAAAGTGTTCATACATGGAGATTATGTTTTCTTGAGATTGTTTATGAGCTTTTGGTGTAGTTTGTGAGCATATTGGTGAATTTGTTGTTGCATTTCATATAAAAGTTTTATGTGAGCCCCTTTTCTACCTTAGTGAGTTAAAAGTGACTTTTTTATTAGATGTTGTGAGAAAAGTGGAAATAGTGAGAGAATTTATGTAAGGGTTATTCTTAAGCCTTTAAAAAGAAGAGTGTTGTGAGGTTATCCCTTAGCCTTAAAAGGAAGAGTGATAGGTTATTCCTTAGCCTTAAAAGAGAGAAAGAAAGGTTATCCTTGAGACTTGAAAAAGGATTGTAATTCTAACATTGTATTATTTTGTTGCAATAATGAAAAATCTCAATAAGTAGTATTGGGAACTAAATATAGGGGTAAGTGAATCATTCTAAACTATTATAATTAGTTGGTGTTTCTCTTCCTTTTCTCTTTTACTATTTGTACATTTATTTTATATTATTTAATTTATTGTCATTATCTAATTTGATAAATTAAAATATTTTTTTATCTTCTACCTTTAAATAAATTTATGTTGTTTAATTTAGAAAAAAAATTTAATACCTAATTCACCCCACATATAGGCCTAATAAGTACCATAAAATTTTTTCTTAAGCTTTGTTTTTCTTCTTGTTCTTCCCTTTAGAGATTTTGATATCTTGTTTTTTCCCCTTCTCCATTCATCTCACTATTTCACGTTAAAGGCCAAACTCTTTGTTTCATCATCCTATTTATGGCTCAATATTACCATCATCTCAAATTTTAAAACTCTTCTGGTTGTTTTCCTTGTAAAACACTTACATTCCCATCAAAAGCATTACTAGAAGAAGAGGAATTTTGCTTCTAACTTAAAGGTCACCTGATAGTTTCATAATTGGTAAAAGTTTTAGAATCATTATCTATTGTAAGGATTAGTTTCTTTTCCAAAACATTAATTATCATTTTAGAAGTGGTTGGAAAAGGTTGGCCTAAAATTAAGTGAATCCCGTATTCCTTCCCTACAACTAAGATTATAAAATCAATGAGAAACCATTCTCAGAAACCATTCTTTATAGTAGGTTATTCTTTCCCTCCTTTAAACTCTTTCTTAAATTCTTCTTCTCTTGCATCCTTTATAAAAGGCTTACATGAGCATGCTAACTCAAAATCATGATGGGGACACTTCCTTATCATATCTTTCCATCTTTGTGTTGCTTTATATAGGTTTTCCTACTCCCATTATTAAAATAAATAATATCGTTGCATAATTTAACTAAATGAGAGAGAGCGAAATAACTCATAAGGAACTTATCTGCCTATTGATTCTAAGAATTAATAGATCTAGGCAAATTGAACTCCAACCATGACTTTTCCTTGCTCTTCAATGTGAACAAGATAGGATTAGTCAAATAGCTTCCTCCAATACACTATTGAGCTTGAATGTGTTGTGAATCCCCAATAAATAAGCTATATTGTCATTAAGATCTTCATTCAGAAGCCATCAAACTACATATAGTTTTTCAGCATCTAAATCATCTATAGCTTGATCTTGAAGCTAGTAGTTTGGGGCCTCGACATATATATGCTTGATTCTATGCCTTCGATAGAGGACCTTGACAAGTCTCCTATTGTTAATTGTCACCATGGTCCTAGTTCTCGATCCATGTTATGTAGTTATGAATCAAGGACCTCCAACTTTGTGTTACTCTTTGAATTCTCATCTTTTAAACCTCTTCTAAACATTCATTCTACTTTAGGATCCTGGCGCAAATAAATTTTTAGGATGACTCCTAGTCATGCAAGAAGATACCCAACTTAAAAAGTGCAAAAACAAGTAAAAGATGAAGAAGAGAAGAGTTCTTAAACTTAATTAAAAGTGTAGAAAATTAAGATTAAAAAATCTTTATAAAAAAAACAAAAATAAAGGAAAGATGGCCATTATAATAAAGAATAGAAAAACACCTAATAATTTGACATAGCCCCCAATAATGGCATTAAAAACTTATTGGAGTGTATACTAAATATGCTTAAGTTTTAAATAGAAATAAACCATATAATCACAATTGAACGATACTAAACACACAAGAAGGCAAGTACACATATCACTGTACAGTATAGCTATCATGAATCCAGGTGTTGATTCATGAAGACTACAACTACTAGTGAAGTTTAATCTTTATTATCTAGCCAACTTAAAAATGGTCGAAATTATTGATTAATTCAAAGAAAATAAAGTAAATAAACAAAGTGCATTAAAAAAAACCTCACATTAATTAACCAACAATATTGAAGTTAGGAATTAGATTATTAATCCCACTAAGATTTTTTGTATTCTTTACTTTACTTTGATTTAATAGACTTTCTAGATTACGTTAAACTAGAAGTCCCTTAAATTGAATTACAAGCTCATGGTCAAGTCATACAATTCCTACTCAATTGAACAATATAAACAGTTGGTTACTCTATCTCAGTTTATCAATTGAATATATTACTAAATTTTGTGAAAATTATTATTTTAATTAAACTCACACCTAATTTGTACATCTTATATAGGCTTATGGTCAAGGACTTTATGAAAGATGCATCACTTATGGTTGATCTAATCATATATTTGATTTGGTCAATTGAAACATATGAAATCATTTACTTGGAATTGAATTTTGCAACGTCATAAATATTCAAAAACCAATCTCAATTAACCCTAACGAAAATTCAAGGAAAAAAACTAGAAATTCACATTAAATCAAAGAAAATAATGTATATTATATCTCAGGGTTCATAATAATCCAAATCCTATAAGAATTTTAATTCCAAAACATCATAAGAATAATAACAAAAATCATAAAAAGAGAGGAAATAGAAAGGCTCATGGGTGAAGCTTTTGAATTCCTTGACTTCTTGATGATATTTGTTACCAAATTTAATATTAATCTTGAGTTCTCTAAGTTTTGTTATCTAACTTCTGCTACAATCTGGGGGAAATCCTTGAAAGATGACTAAACTTTCATATTCTCTCCCTGGGCAGCTTCTTGAAGGTGTTTAGAGTAAAAGAGTTGCTAAAAATTAAATAGGTTATTTATATAAGTCTGCCCATAGGATGTGCTCCCTTCAATCTTCTCATAATAACTTCTTCGTTACTCATTTATTGATCATAAAGTTTTATATGAAGCTCTCTAAAATTATATTCTTGCTTCCCAAATTTCTCCTACATCTCTTTTAGCTTGAAAGATGCATTTGATTTCTCTCCAAATTTATATAACAAAAATCAAACATTAAAAACTCATAAGTAGCCTCTCATTCACAAGATTAACTTAAGATGCATATAAAGCACATGGATTTTTCCTTTAAACTTAATTAAATGATCTTGAAATCATGCCTAAAATATACATAATTTAGGATATAGAAGTTGTAGAATAAGAGCACAAGCAATCATAATAAAAAGACAAATTAAAGAAGATGCATAAATTGATTTTTATAATGGTTTAATAAAAACCCTTTGCCTACATTCACTCTCCAAGTCTTACTTGGATATTAAACTATATTCAATCTTTTTTAAGGTGAAAAGAAACCTATATGATCAATCTTTTTTTGTAAAGGTGAAGAGCAACCTTTTATAATCTTTCATAAAGATGAAAAGTAACCCACAAAATCTTTCATATAGAGTGAAGAGAAACCCACAAAATACTTTTTCCTATGGGTGAAGAGAAACCCAAAAAATAAAACTCCAACATCAAGAATACATAACTAAAGTATCTCACTTAACAAGCATAATGATCAAGGGCTCATAAAGAAAAAAATTGTTAGCCCTAAAAAGGGAGAGAATTAAGTGAACTCTAAGTTTATACTCATATCAATTTTTATGTTGAACATAGTCTTTAACCACAATCCAACTTAAAATTATGATGATGATGCTAATTTAAAACAATGAGATTCAAATTCAAATAGTTCAAGAATAATTATAATAGTAAGTATAAAAAAAAGAGGGAAAGAAAGAGAGAGCGTAAGTTAATTTTTATTATGGTTTTGCTACAACCCCTATCCTATGTCCATTCTCTATTAACTTGTTAGAAATTTTATTGTAACCAATCTTTTTAGGGTAAAGAGAAACTCTTACAACTAATATTTTTGTGAGGGGACAGGAATCCTACAAAATATTCTTTCCAAGGGTGAAAAGGAACCCCTAAAAATCTTATTTTTTATGAAGCCCTAAAAATCCTAATTTTTAATAAATGAAAAGTAACTTATAATAAAGTTAACAATCTTACTTTCAAGAGGGTGAAGAGTAACCCCTAATGACAAACTCTAAAAATCGAATAACCAAGCCCTAACTAACCAAACTTGTTTACCAATCTTCCATATCTCAACATTGGTTGACCGTATCTCTAAAACTTGTTGACTAGTCAATCTAGAAACCAATTTTTCCAAATTCTACAACTTTTCTAGAACATCACAAAGCATCCTAAAACCAATTTCTTTAACTTGAAAATCAATTTATAAAATTTTTAAGACATTCCTAAAGTGATTTTAAGCACTAAGGCCTTTTAATTAAAATAAAAAATCAAATATGTCTTAGCTTAAAAGAAGTTTAGCAATTTTCAAAATTTTCAAAACTGTCTAACTTTTAAAAAATTTTCAAAATATATCTTGTCTCATAAAAACTTGACTCCAATAAGTTCCAAATGTTCCATAAAGTAATTTTAGACACCAAGATCCTTCATTATACTATAAAACAAATTATATCTTAGCCTCTTTAAATTTATGCTCTTTATCAGAGAATAGGTAATTCACAACCTTTTTAAGCAACTTACAAACTTTTCTAAACTTCTTAAAGTCGTTATTTTCAACAAAAAGTAACTTAAACACATTTAAGAAACTTCTCCAAAAAATTCTGACACTTTAAGAGTCTTTAAACCATTCATTAGAAAAAGTGGAAACCCTTCTTATTGGATGATCATGATACTTCCAAAAAAACAAAATTTTGGTTATTAGTGTAGGAACTTTATCACTATTTTTGTTCAATAAGATACTAAACTGGATGATTGACTAACCTTCACCAAATATTTTCTTGGTTATAAAACACTATATGCAAAAGTCTAATATGCAAAATATATGCAAAGTCTTAAACAAAATGCAGTGCACACTTGCATAAAGAGCCCTTAAAAACATTGAAAAGATCAAGACAAGAATTATAACAAAAAACTACAAATTTCATCCTAATAAACCTTAATTATCTTGATTACAATCACCTCCTTCATTTTTTTCTTCATGTTGATTTCTCTTGAACTCTAATTTTCATCCAAATATATATTATTTTGGCTCTAAGATGTATTCATGCAATTCATTCAAATTCCTATTTTTTAAATCAAATAAACCATTAGTAACAAAATTTTTCTCATCAACAAAACCATTAATCAGGGCTTCCCTTGGTTTAACAACAACTAATGCAATCACTGCTTTCAATTTTTAAAAGGAAAAAAAACAACTTATATAAACTCATATAACTCATTCCAAAACTCATTCAATATTTTTCAAGACTCATTTGATTCATAAGAAGCCCAAAATCTTCTTCTACATGCTAAAAAACATATATTTAGAAAGCAACCTAGGCATTACTATAACTTATAAAACCATTAGATACAAAAAATTGCAATTAATGCACACTGTTAGGATGCACTAGTCGATCACTAAAGTGCACTTTTCAATCAGTATGAAATTCCAACATACAGTGATAGGCTTCTATCCCTTACTAATAGACCAATCAAACCAAAATGGAATTGTTTACCATGACGTTAAAGGTGCCATTTATCTACTAGAAAAATCACATAAAACAAATTTTACAGATATCTGGTTGACCCCTCTCCTAAATTATTTAACCAATCTATTAAAAAATATGAAAATTGGTCGACCAATCTCTAGTATAGGGTGGCTAGTGCATCAACAAAACAAAATTTCAAATTCTATAACAACTTTTGAACCTTTTCAGACCACCCAAACACAATCTCTTATACTTAAAAAACAATTTAACCAAGTTTTAGAAGTCTCCAGAATAATTTAAAATACCAAGAATTTTAATTTAAATATATAAAATATAATATGTCTTGATTTATTAAATTTTTTACACATTTTCAAATCTTAATCCTTTAAACCGAGTCCTTAAGGTCACAAAGTTCAAACATATGTTTCATATAAATGTAAGGGTCAAAGAGCTAATTAGAGGGGAAAAAAAATGGTAGTGCATATTTAGAGGATTATCTTGAATAGATAATAGCCTTCCCAACTACCATCCAAGTTAGGAGCAGGAGGATAAATTGGTTAAATTAAGATGTGCTTTTGATAGATTAATTACTATGACTTACTATTCTACTTTTAGACTTGTTCCTAGCAAAGTTATATGATATAAGCTTTTATGGTTCAAGAAAACCTTTCCTAAAGTCTCATTTATATTAAGGTTAGCTATTAAGAGAAAACTGAGTACCTTTTAAAAAATTAGAAAATATAGAAACCTTGATATAATATATTGTTTTTGCAAAGTGGAAAATGAATCGTTGAATCATCTATTTCAATTTTATTTTTGTGTCCCTTATATGAAGTAAAATAAAAACTTTTAGTAATCACTACTATATGGAGACTCTGTGGGAAGTTATAGTTAATTGGGCTACTACTCCTCCATAATGTCTTTAGTATAATAAGCACAAGGTATTCAAATTTGCAATTGGACGCTAGATATACACCATTTAAAGATAAAGGAATAATAGAATATTCAAGGATGTAATCCAAAATCAAGAGATTTTTTATCACAAGACATTATAATGGATTAGAAAAATATTATTCTCTAAGGGGTTGATTGGTATTACTATTGGTTGTAGTTTTTAGTTGTAGTTTTTATATATTTGTATTGGTTTTTGTGTATTGTCCTCAATTTTTTTGCTGTATTAGTGTGTTATCTTTTTCGATTTCTGTGTTTAACAAAATAAAAAACCAAAACACAAAACCACATCCATACCAAACAAGCCCTAAACTTCTAAAATTGATTCTTACTCATAAAGTATCAATGAGCTAAAACTTATGATCTTAGGTATTTCGTATCACAAGATGTAGGTTGAAGGGATGAATTATAGAATTTTTCTAGTTCAAGCTACGTTAAGGAGCTCTATTTTCTTCCAATTCAATACATAGTGATGCAAACTAGATGTAACTTATTATCGACACACTATATATTAATCTAAATATTCTTTTAGAAAGTATATGGTAGTTAGAAGCCTAGAATGATGATATTGTAAAATCTTGTCTTATCTTGTTTGTATCTCTAAAGTAACTTTTAATTTATTTAAAAAAATTTCAAAACTTCCAAACCTTTTGTAAGTTCATTAAACTTTTTCATATGTTGCAGAATCATTCTTTTCATAAACTATTGGTGCAAAAACACTTATAAAGATCCCAAAAACATGATAATGGATCAAAAGGTTTTTATTTTAAACCTTTCTTAAAATTTCTTTTGATTATGAAACATTCTATGCATAATTCTTAAATGCAATTGATCATGGAAGCTTTTGAGCCCTTAAAGACATTAAAAAGGACAAGGGAAGATTTATAATAAAAATTGCCCTTAAAGACATTAAGAAGACCCAGACAAGATTTACAATAAAAATTACAAGATAAAACTATTCAATCTTCTTCTTGATCTTGATCCTTATCCTCAAATTGTTCTTCATGTCAATTTCTTAGGCTTCAATATATGTTCTTACACATCATCTAAATTCCTATCTTTTTAGTTACATCAATAAGGTAAACTAGTGGTAAAAGTTTTTGTTATTATCATCAAAACATAGATTAAAACCTCTATAGGTTTGATAGTTTTGAACATTGAAAACTATACGCTCTTTGTTATGTATGAATCACTGATTAGCCATTAAACTCAATTTCTAATTAACTATACCCACTTAGTTTTATGAGTCTAGAGCATCCAATTATATGATAAATAATGCTCTAATACCATATCAAATATAGAGGATTTGAAAAGAATGAACTCCTTTGTTTTATTAGAAAAACGTTTTTCTACGCATATATAGTAGAAACCCTTCATAAATAAGGAATATACAAAAGAAAAGATCTTTAATCCCCTTTAATTAGGTTGTCAACTCCTTTAATTCAGTTTTGAGTACCTAAGGAGGAAAGTATATAAAATCCATTAATTATATTAACAAGTAAGTTAACTAAGTTAGTAAGGTGGCAATTGATTAACAACTAAATCTTCTGACATGAAATTATCCATATCTCTAAACATAAATATGAATTTTATTCAAATTAAGGATCAAGATTTCTTTCTAAGACTAATAAGACATAATAACTTTAATGAAAAGATGTTTTTCATCTAGTATGAAAAAAAACTGTAATGAATATATGTTTTTATACTTTAATTCATACTTATATCTTAAAGGAATTTCATCTAATATGAATTTGATAAAAGTGCCATGTCTTATTTATTGAAGTTCCTTTTTGTTTTTTTCACCACTTCTTGATATAAGTATGGTCACATCATACTTATTTAATCCTTTTTTTCATTAGATTTTTTCTTAAATTTCCTTCATGATTTGTGACTTTGCCTATTGATATTTAGACTTTCAATTCCATGTTTATCTTAGCTACAATCTCTAATTTTTATCATTTAACATGAAAATTACTCTAATATCAAATAATTAAGTATAATTTATGCCAAAATAAATTTTTTATAAATTGTGTGAACATTATGCAATCTATGAATTAGTCTTATCCTTCACGTATATCTAATCCCTAAACTCATCTTATAAATTTTAATGTACTATTTACTCTTCATCTAAAATGAAGAGAAGACCTCTATAAAAAATAATTTACAAGATGACAATCAGGCTTAAAAAGACGTTCTCTCCACTCTTAAACGATCTATTAACTAAATAATATTCTTTTTTCAAGATAATGACAACTATAAAAGGTAAAATTGTATCCTAAAGTGTAACACCCAGTCCAATAAACAAACTTTAGCTAGCTTATTGAGTCTTCAAATCCAAACCCACTTAATAAGAAGGAAGGTTCCAGAATTTTACTGGAAAATTAAATTTTCTATTTATCTTTCAATTTTACTCTTGTGAACTCCCTCTCTAATCTTTTTTGGCTACTTTGTTTTTATTTCTTCTCATTTCTCGGTGGATTGAGCCTTATTTCCACTTAAACTTCTTCATTCCTCTCATTAGGACTGTTGCATCCTTACTTTGTTTGAAAACTTTCGATGATCTCTTCCAAGATAGAATATTGATAATGTTCTGGGTTTGTTTATTTTCTGATCTTTATGATACACTATAGGTTATCATTTCTTTATCATCAAAGTTTATTTAAATGATGGCTAATTTATACTATAGGGCGTGGTTGATTGAGATTTCACAAGGGCTGTTTGATCAATTTGATCAAAATCTATGAGGAAGTAATGGAAGGATTGAACTTAGAGATGGTCTGATTTTTCTTAGCAAAGGCTACTAGAGTCAAAGAGAAAAAAGAAGTGAGAGGTGAAGAAGGAGATGGGATGGAGAAGAAGATGTTCAAGGGTATTATGGGAATTTTGAAATCTACTGAGGGCAGATTAGGTAAAGGTTTAAGTGAGGGCATTTTGGGATTTCAGATAAAAATAAGAACAATTTAGTCAATACAAGAAGAAGGGCATTTATGGATTTTCAATTTTAAATGAAAAGTAGTTTTAGAGTCAATATTTTAAGGAAATTTTAAGGAATTGTGGAATTTTGTGGTTCATTAAGTAAATTTGGATTGTTAAATTAAATTAGGCCTAGTTGTTCAAATTGGGCTCTTTAGTTAAATTTGGACTCTTGTGTTAAATTTGAACCTTTAATGGAGTGATTCAATAGTAATTGGACCTAATATGCTTCTAACATTCATATAGCTTCTATTTATTAGTAGTGGAGCTTTAGGCTTGATCCGAATAATTCGAACTTTAGAATTCAAGTAAGGAATTATAATTTATCCTTACAATATTTAATTGTTAAAAATACTATAAATTGCATATTATATAGATTAAATGAATATTGAAATTTTCTTAACTATTTGATTAATGTATGTTTTTGCATTGTTAAAATGGATAACGACTTAATATTTCTCTAACAGCATGAAATTTTGTAAAATGTTAATAAGTTATAGTTTAATTATTTGACTGATAGTTCGATTAAGTATTTCTTTTTAATAATAAGTTAGGAATTTTATTATGATTTTCTTTTTAAGTGAGAAGGCTTAGCAATGTTACTTTATTTGATTGAACGTAATTGGTCGATGTTAATTCTTTTACAAAAATGCATCATGAGCATGAGTATGTCAGATTAATACATTAAGTACTTCTGATACGAGATGGATTAGATTAGAGATTCAAATTAAGAAATGAGATATTCAGTTAAACAGATTGACTATCATACTAAGAATAATTAAAAACAAATGGCTTACATAGGTTAGGTATGTTCAGTGGTCCATGATTGATATTCATTGATATGATATGAGATTGAGATTGAGTTAGGTACATGTATATGAAGCAGGTAATAGAGTATCCTGAATCCTGAGAATTTCTTGTGCCCCTAAGTAGGTACTGGAATATTCGGAGTTCCAAAAACATTCTATGCCATTGGTTATGCATCGAAGTGGTGATGGAGTATAAATATATCTAACTGAAAGATACCTTGTGCCATTTATACATTCATTTATGCACATATTATATTTGATATATTCACATGGAGATTGGGATTTAGGAGATGACGATTTCAATCAATGGATCATTGAATATAGCCTACCAGGTTAAGCGGGGTCTTAAAAAATGGAATAACGAAATTTTATAAAATTGATAAATGAAATCATATCTTGACATATCATGATTTTCCATTTTCTTGTGCTGGTAGCCTTCTAAATATGGCTATGTTTATGTGTAAACATATGTGTGTGTGTGTGTGTGTGTGTGTGTGAATATCCTATTTAAATATTATAATACTTTATAAGGGTAAATATGGAATCATTACTGAGTTGACAGCTTATCCCTTGTTTATAGATAATTTCAGGAGGTAAATTTATCTTGATGGATCTCATTTTATCGTTTGAATTTTATTACTTCAAAGGTGGGCTAGAGTTTAATTAATTGTACCTTATTATTATGAACATGGAGACTTTGACTGATATTTCTATATATGGATAATTCTTTTTTTTCTTGGATGGTGCATAAAGTCTCGGAGCTTTATATAATAACTTGCTTCCAATATACATTTTTTCCCCTAACTTGCTCCTCTAATGCTTCTTTTTCCTTTTTTTTTTGTCTTATGTTTTTGACTAAGTGCCTATTTGGATGGACTTTTAGGAGGTCAATAAGTTTTTTTCTCCACCACAAAGCCTTTTCTTTTTAATAGATGTTTCGCTATATAATTAAAAAAGAACTTTTTAAATAGATATAGGTTTTTTAGCAGCCAAAATATAGCTTTTTAAAAAGTCCAAATTTAGAGCTTCTAAAAAAAGACCCTGAAATAGCTTTTTCGGGTAGATGTTTCAGATCAATTAATGAGCCTATTTTTTAATCTCTTTTTCCCTCATGTTTTTAACATAATGCTTGTAAAACCCATAAATCCACATATTTCTATAATAAATTATGCATTTAATATAATGATGCTAGGGAACCTATTGTAAATCTTCTTGTATTACAATAAAATGCATAATTTATTACGCATTTAACTATTTACTTAACTTGAATATTTATTTTGAGATTTATATAATATTTTTTGGCAATTTTTATATGATTTAATATTTATTTTAATATTAATTTTACTTATGTTATAATCCATATAAAAGATTTGGTTAGATATATTTTCATTTGTGTTTCATATGGTTTAAAATTATATAATAATTAATATATTGTGACTTACATATTGTTTAATATACTTTAAATAATATTTATTTGCATAAATAATTTTTATTACAAAATAAAATATAATTAAAATCAAAAGTGCTTTTTATTTTTATATTACCAAACAATCAACTCTATAAAACTCTTTTAAAAAATTC
>JAOXYD010033607.1:0-14029 GCA_028565735.1 Pinacopodium congolense | reverse complement strand
ACATTAATTATTTAATTAGTTTAATAAGTAAGCAAAATCCACTCTTCTTATTTCTAATCTTATATATATATATATTCAAAAACAAAAGAGAGAATAAATGAAAGAAAAAGAGAAGAAAAGAAGAGAAAAAAAAAAAGAAAAGAAAAAGAAGACAGTAAAGTAAATATAGGTAGAAGGTTGAAGTTATAAGTGGGGCTAATAGTCGATTGAGTTATTGTGACATAGTTTAGTAACCTAGGGTTATTCATAACAAAATGCTCACCTTTGCGTAAAAAGACTAAAGTGACTTCTCAACTAAATTGCTTACATTTTTAATTAATTATGTGATTAATTAAATTATGATTTAAATTACTTAAAAGATGTGAAAGTGTCGAAAAGATGATGCATTAAACTCACTGCATTTACCTTTTACATGTGGAATTGATTTTTTTTATTTAAGTTGAAGGTTGAAAAAGAATGAAATGATTTAAATGTATCTACGATTTGATTTGATTAACTAACTTTATAACATTTCCATGCATCATTATTTTTTATAGATGAAGAAATCATTTTCAATAATTGTATTATTAATTTTGAATTATTTTTCATATTTTTATATCCTATTATGAAATTGATGATGAATTAAGTTGTTTGAAGATAAGAAAATACTTAAGTGTGGGAGAATTGTTAAAGGTCAATTTGCATGTGTTTTTCCATGGATATATATTTATTTTTTGTTTAAAATTTTTATTTTATAGGAATTAGATCTTATTTGATTAATAATGAAGATTGGAGCAAGAAATAAGCCAAAGATAGCAAAAATGGGGTTGTTTGGGACTAATAAATGGGTCTAGATAGACCCCCGTATTGGCTTCCACGATCCCCGTGTTCATTTGGCTGCACAAGACTAATACAATGGGCTCAGGGCGCCATATCAGCCCACCGTATTGGTAGTCAAACAACATATCCTCTCCAAATCTCAAATATTACGGCTATGGCATGTTCTTCATTAATTTTCCTTATCTACAAGTGCAAGTGGGAGGCTGCTGGAGTTGCAAAACAAACAAACATCATAGATACACGAATTAATTATATAAAATCATATCTAAAAGTTTAGAGAGAAGATATCCCTTCTCTCTTCATTTGTTCCAAGTAGCATATAAGTTTTAAACACTTTTTTCTTGAATTCTATGTTGTTTTCTAAGTTTCTGGACATTGGAACTTATTATTAAGACTTATATCTGAGTCTAGATATTATATATGGGGTTTTTTTAAATCAAATTATCACTTCATTTGCTCCATTTTTGGGATTTATCAAAGTTCTCATATTTATGCTTACATCTTCAAATGTTCTTTGATTTTTCTACTAATTTGTGTTGATCCAGAGCTGTAGTGAAATCAAGATCAAGTTAAGGAGTTTGTGAACCTGCCAGGAGCTTCTCTTGATTATTTTGTATCTCCTAAAATTTATTTTATAGCTCATATTTTTGGATTTATCAAGACATAATGCTTAAGTTGTATGTTTTGTATGTTTTGATCAAGATGTGTGGTTAGATCATTTTTATTACCAAAGATTGGTGTATTTATGATGTAAGAGAGCTTAAAGACTTTTTATAGGGTTTGAGTTTTGTTTATTGAAGGTTTGAAAGTACTAATTTTGTGCTGGCCTTAGTCTTAAAGAAAATTCAAGCTTGAGAAATCAACTTAATTTGTTGGAAAAATCAATAAGCAATACAAATTAATCAACGAATGACCAAACTTTGATTTTTTTGTGAAAGTTAAAGTTCATAATGTAAAAATTTAGAAGTCACCTTCTTGAATTTAAAGCTCATTGACTAGATTTAAAGCATATCGAAACTTTAAACTAAGTTTAAAGAAGATAAAGCAAAGTCTTAACTATAGTTTGTTTTGATTTTATGAAGGAACTCTAATCAGCCCTTTTAATTGTTTAAATCTTAATTAAATTATCAATCACCAAATCCTTAGCTAATTTCACATTTACTAACTTTCAAAATTTTTTTAAAGCAATTAAAAATTAATTTTGAAGTGTTTAAGCCGGGTTAAAGTAGTTAAGCATTTTTCAAGCTTTTAATCAAATTATTTGGATTTTCCTAGATAATTGTGATCTAATTAACCTAGTAATTAACCGTTTTCCCTGTGAGATTGAAATTTGAGGTTTAAAAATACTTCACTTTATCACTTTTTCGATAGGTACACTTGTCTTATCACATTGGTTTTCAAAATTAAAATTTTAAAAGCATTCTAATTTTCATAATCATGTAACCAATCAATAACACTTGCTAAATCATTATAGTAAAAGTTGGATAAACAATTCATGAATAATCCATAAAATAGATTTATCAATCCATAATCATGTTCAAACAAACTATATTCAGAGTAAACATCAAAAAGGAAGTAAAAGAAAGATAAACTAATGAAGATGATGAAGCTCCCTTTGCTAGAAAATCTAGATAGCACTTATTGAATCTTGATTCTTCTCCTTGTTCTTAAGTCTCTTCACGTTTTTTTCCTTCCAAAACCTTATTTTTATGTCTTAGATGTTCCCTAGGGTCTGAATGGTGGTTTCTAGGGTTTATTCCCATCTTTTATTGTCCAAAATAGCATAAAACAAAATTAAACACATCATCCCTACTAATTTGTCATGTCAACTTTTCCAACTTTCAGTATTGCTCGCTATTTTTTCTATATCTTTGTCTATATACCTAAAATTATCATGAAATATGATATGTAGGCTCCTTTAATGTTTTTCTAGGACTCTGTAAAATTTTGTAGCAGCTGGAGCTCGATAAGTACACTTAATGCCTTCCTAAATTCAGCTATATGAAATATATTTTCCGACTTAGAATGTTATGATATTTCATTTATAAACTCTTCATAATTCGTTATATAACTTTGATATTTGGTGTGAAGCCTCCTAACTTGATGATCTAAGTCATAAAATTGATCCCAAACTTCTTAAAGATCCAAAAGTGCCTTAAAATGTTCATAAAAGCTTTGTATAACCTGAGCAACCCTCAAAAGAAACATGCGAAGCATCTTATTCAAGAATGAATCCAATATGCACCCAAAATCATGTGGAATTTCCTCTCAAACCTAAAGTAATAATAATTAATACATGCTTAAAAGATGTATAATTGGGTGATATCATTATGCATGGTTTATATGTCACATTCATTCCAAGTATACTATAAGTTATTAAATACCTTGGTGAGTCAAAGAGTGAAATTTTGGAAGGTTTTGTAAGAAGAGTTGAATTGAGAAAGAATTTTTTGTGGAGTGAATGTTGTTAGTAAAAATTATGAGAGATGTTATTCTTTAGCCTAGAAAAAGAAGATTGTTGTTTGAGAGGTTACTCCTGATCCTTGAAAAAAGAATAGAGTTTTGAGAGGTTATCCTTAAGCCTTAGAAAACAAAAAAAGAGTGAGTGAGAGGTTATTCTTAAGTTTGGAAAAATAAGAGTGAAAGGTTATCTTTAAGTCTTGAAAAAGGATATTTATACTATCATTATACCTATTTTTCTAGTGAAAATTCTCAATAAATTTTTTTGAAGAGTGGACGTAAGAGAAAGTAGATATCTCCAAGTTACTATAAATCATTTGTATATCTCTTTCCTTGCTCTTTTAATTTCAAGAATTTATTTATAAATTTTTTAATTTTTTTAATTTTTTACATTAATTAATTTGTTATTTTTTTCATATTAGATAAAGAATTTGGTGAATTATGATCGTTTAGCTTCTACAAAATAAATTTTCAATTTAGATTTGAATAACTTAAAAGAAAATTTTAGAGCCCCTAGTTCGTCCCACCTCTTAGGTGCTACAGGACTAAACATTGGTATAAGAACATAGGTCTCACATATGCATAATTATAATGAATTAGTGAGTAAATAAAGTATGACATATAGTTTAGATATGCCTCCTTTATTTAGTGGAGATAATTTTGGAGATTGGAAAATTAGGATTAAAAAAATCATCTCTTAAACCTAGGAGCAACATTTTAGGATATTGTAGAAAATGAGCCATACATCCACAAAAAGCAATAGTTATGAATAATATAGAAACTTTAGTATCAAAGAATGAATTAGAGTGGCACAAAATAGATGAAGAGCTTATTTGCATTAACTATAAAGTTGTACATATCTTGCTTTATGTTAGAAATAGGGAACTACTTAACAAAGTTTCAAGTTATGAAAATGATTGAGAGATGCGGAGCTTAGTAGAAGAACATATAGAAGCTGAGTAAAGTAGGAGGAGAGCGAGTATGAAGAAGTATCACATATTTGCTTTTTAGATGATGAGGTACATACTTTTACAAATAATTTTTATGATTATGAACCTTCTTTCTCTAATTCTCATGATGATATATACGATTGTGAGTTTGATTTGTCTTATGATGAATTAGTAAAATACATGAAAGTTTTCCTTAAGAAAAGGAAAAACTTGCCTGCTCGTCATAAAAAATTGAAATTACTAGATACATGTAGCATAGAAAATGAAAGACTTAAAAATGACATTGAATTAAAGAATTTCAATGAGTGTGATGTGTAAAAATTAGTAGAAGAGAATAGATATTTGAAGAAATAGTTAGAATTGATAGGTGTTGATAATGGTGAGCTTAAATTAAGAGAAAGTGTCAAGACCTCATTATCTAACCTTAACAAGGGAGAAGAAAATTTTGAATCAATGATAGGAAGTCAAAAGTTCGATAGACATGGTCTAAGCTATACTAATAATGAACCTTCATCTAGTAAGACCATTTTTATAAAGGTTAAGAACTTAGAGGATGAAAAGGTGACTAAGCCCTTATTAGAAAATGTTTCATCAACATCTAGGCAATCATCATCTAGCTCTCATTTTAGGAAGAAAAATCATGCTTTTATATATTCATCTAGAGCTACATCTAGATAGAAAGTTTATGGTATAAAAAATATACACAATTTCTTTACAAATACATAACCATCACATGAAGCATATAGGCCATCAACTAGGCAATTTAGGTCATGTTCTTCTCATGTTTCCCATGTTTAAATGCATATTCCTAGAAATGAATCTCATGGTAATTCTAGGACAATAAACATGTATTATGCATATTCTAGGCATAAGTTTCAATAAGGAAGAATGTTTAGACTAAAAAATGCATATAGGAACAATTCGATGTTATATTATCATTTTTTGTGAAGCATCTAGAAGTTATAACGAATCTAGACCTAGGTATGATGCATATAGATCACATCAACCTTTGTTTTTTGCAATTTTTATGAACTTATGGGCCATGTTAGTCATTTTTGTTATGATAGGATTAGAAATGTGAATTCTTTGAAAAATGGCCATGATAGGTATGTCACTAACCTACAAGGACCTAAGATGATGTGGGTACCGAAGGATCGTTAAATTTGTTTTGTATGTCTATCAAGGATATCTCCAAAAGCAAGAGAAGAGGAAAATGACCAACATATATGGTTGATCGTACCTAATCTATACATCTTTTAGGCATATTTTTATGATGATGATATAAGGTTTAATGGTATTTCTGTGTTAATTTGATGCATATCTTAGTAATTCTTAAATAAGATGTTGCTTATATTGTTTTTGGATTAATCTATATGTTTTCTAGTTTTTTGTGAGAAATTTGATCCATATTTGGAGTTGGATAAGTTGTGAAATCAAAAGGAGGAGCAAGAGCATCAAATCACTTAATTCCACACCAAGTACCATGACTATAGCATAATCCATGGAGAATTTAGGAAGAAAAGCAATGATATTAGAGGGCTTACAACCATGAGACTGACTATGAGATTTGACCAAAGGAACTCATGACACTTGACCTAGTTAGGCTCCCTTGCACATTTAAGTTATTTTTATGTCTTTTTGCCATTGTTTTTTTTTTTTTTCCTTGGAAGCCCATAACCACCACCAAGAATCTAGAGGAGAATTTCAAGCCATCTTGACAAGATTAAGAGTATAACTGAAGAAGGGGATTGGATCAAACATCAAGAAAGGTTAAGATCAAGAGGATTTCTAAAAAAATAATAGAGGAGCTAAAAGATTCGATCATTGTTCCCAATGTTCAAATAACATAAATAAACATAACATGGAGAAAGATGGAATAGAAAACTCCCCTAAATTTAGCATAAGTCACTCTTCAAGCCATCTATGCTAGTTAAAAGAAAAAGATCCAAAAATCAAGAAGAAGAGTGGAAGCAAAAAATTAATAATAAATAAATTGAATTAAAAATAACATAAAAATCCTACAATACTTTAAACCTTAATGGTTAGGTTACTTTGAATAAACACTTTTTAAGGTCTTTTAGTAAGACTTTATTGTTAGAGAATAACGATTCTTTTTTTCAGTCCATACCTTCAGTTGAGCTATTCAAAATCCTAGATGGTTTGCCAAAAATATGCGTGTTATCATAACTATAGTCTTATGTTCTCTTGTATCTCCTTGAGATTTTATAAGATATCTTGAAAAAATATCTTGGTATCCAATTTCCTATAAATAATAAAAAAAATTCTTATACTAATAAATCAAAAATAGAGGTATTTAGTTTTCTTCCCCAAGGACTACAACATCAACGATATTTCCATATCCTAGTCCACCTTGAAAATCAGCTCTCCCTCACCTATTGTTAATTCATCATATCATGCTCCCTTGAGGTTGTTTTTGTAATAATAGGCATACTTACTCACTCTTATTCTATAATCAAGTTAACTAGCTACCTAACTTATGTTGCTAAGTTATGGATGGAATCCTCTATATTTTCAAGCCAAGATTTTGTTATACATATGACCTTAACTAATAGCTCTTTTAACCTTGATTCATCTTTTTGTTGAACTAATTGTCCAACTTATGTCACCAAGTTATAGATGGAGGCCTCTATACTTTTGAATTGAGCTTCTGTTGTTGATATGGCCTTAACTAGCAAGTCTTTCAATCTCAATTCCTCCTCATAATATTGATAGTAATCTAATAAAGGTGATTGGTAATAAGATTGATTAGTCCAAAAGACTCTAGGTAATTTGCTCTCCCTAAGTTGTAGATGTTTCTCCAATGGTTATTGTTAACCATCCAATCATTTATTACTCCAACGACTAAAGTTTCTTGGTTATTTTGTTTGCCATTCCATTGCATCCACTAATTGTAGCTACCAAACAAAACCAAGTGTATAACCTGAAACTCAAATAAAATGAAATAAATAAATAAATGATTAGACTAATAGAAATAAAGTGTTCAAAATATTCTAATCCCTAAAAAAAATATCGAAAACTTCTTGTGCTCCATAAGTTTTAAATCTCTAAAACAACCTACTTCTATACTTCATAATTCTAGGTAAGTGCACTTATCGTTCCTATAGTATATTAATGAGTTGAGTATCAATCCCATGAGGATTAAAACTCCAGTGCTAATTGTCATTTTATTATCTAATTTAATCAAATGGGTGACTAATTTAATTTAATTTAATTTGTAATTTAGAAAAAAAAATTAAGAACAAACCTAAGATCACAAACTAACCCTAGGCAATTTTCTTAAAGAAATAACATTCAATGAGATTAAGACCTAGATGAGATATCCTCATAAAATCTTGATATATTTAATGCTTTAACTTGATTTAATACTTAACCTAGATTACTATTAGGTGTATAGGTTATATTATTTTTCATTGATATTTGATGCACTGGTTTGATTTATCTTTGGAAATGTTGGATTTGTAGTTTGCACTTTGAAAGGTGGAAAATTTGGAAAAATCTACAAACTTCAACAGCGTTGTTTAGGTTTATTTCAAGTGTTGTTTAGGTTTATTTCAAGTGTTGTTTAGGTTATTATTGCAATTTTTTCAACTGGATCTTCCTCTCGTTAGTTGTAAATTGCTCTACTTGCCTCTAACTTGCAGCAAACATATATATTAAGCTCTAAAAATCATTTTCATCAATGAAAAATTGAGATTAGGCTTCCAAAATCTTATCTTAGTTTAGATTTTTCTTTTTCTTGCTCTAAGTTAGGTTTTTCTTTTATGTTTGTTTTCCAACTTTGTATTTGGTATTTCTAGGTTGTTTTTTAGGATTACAGGAGTTTGTAAAAGTGAATGAAAGACGTATAACAGTTTGAAGCTTCATTTGGTTCAATCTGAATCTTTAAATGAGTTGTTTCTTACTTTGCGTTTACATATATTCAAGAACATGTGGTTTAAGTTTAATTCTTGTTGTTATTATATATATGTATATATATATATGGAATCTTAATTTAATTTTGAGTTAAGAACATATAATTAAATGCTTAGATTAAGTTTCTAATACATATTGGATGATAATATTTTTTTATTTTAAATATTTAAAGTTTGTCTTAACATGGCCACTTAAGATAAAGTCATTAGATGATTAAATATTTGATTATTGTATACTTTAATCATTGGAAAAATTAGTAAACAATATGATTTTAATTAATGAGTGACCAAATTTTTGTTAATCATAAGGGTTTTATTCTACAAATAAGGTATTTTAAAGTTAAAGTTCTTGAAAATTTTAAGCTTAATTCCTAAAATTGATGAATGACCAAACTTCAATTTAGTTTAATTAAAGATAAGGCATTGACTTAACCATAGCATTATCTTAATTCAGTGAAGATATCATAGATTAAATATTTCAAACTTTTCATAACCCATTTAAATCAATTAAAGCCTAAACCTTTAAATTTGGTAATCTTTAAAGCAATCTGAATTCCTTTGATTTGTTTGGAATCTTTTAGGTTAATTATTAGTCTTAACCTTCTTAATTTGCAATACAGAGTTCTCTAGATAATTGTATTCTGAATGACCTAGTATTCACATCATTTTCCTCGTGGGTTTGATATTCAAAGTCTAAAAAATATTCTACTTTATTACTTGTTGATCGGTATACTTGGCCCAATAGTTGGTCTTAAAAATTAAATTTGATTTGCATGATTAAAGATTGATTTATTTAAGCTTATTTGCTGTTAGATCGACCAATCCTTGGACCATATAATCCCTTAATTGAATTATAATCCTATTAAGCAATATAATTCATATCTTCTTGGTCAATTAATTAGAATCTCTTTTTAATTAAAACCCTAATTGGATGCATTACTTCGATCTATGGATTCTATTATTTTGGCTAGGTTTGAATCTAACCCCGAAAAACTTATGTAAGCCTATCTCTAACACCCCATACAAACCTTTTTATTCATGCTATAATCGATTCATATTAGTGATATATCAATCTAAATATATGAAATCAAATAATGAAACGAAATCACTAGTAAAATCTCAATCCACGTATAATGATAACCATAAATAAACTTAAGAAAATCTGGTTTTTCATTAAATCAAAATATAAATCACAAACTCATAAGTATAGGGTTAATCTTATCTAGATCCCAAGAAATCAAATCATAATTTTGATAATAAAAAAACAATGGTTAAAGAATAACAAAGAAGCAAGAAACTCGTTATCATGTGATTCAATTCTTCAATCTTCATTTTGTTCTTATTAGAATCCTCTCCAATATTCTTGAACCTAGACTTTGATCTTGATTTCCTCCATTTTTATGGTTTCAAACTTGAGTAAAATTAGCTTTGAAATTTATTTTCTCTCTTAAGTGGCAGCTACTCTCACTTTAAAGTTGACGACCCTCAATAAAACTTTAAAATACCCTTCAATAGGAGTTACAGCTTGACTGTCCCGTGTGAGATTGGATCTCATTGTCACGAAAATGATTCCATCGCCTTGAAAATGATCTTATGGTCGTAGAATTTCTATGGAACACATTGTCTTTTGTAAATTAAAAAAAAAAGAGAGAGAGATAAAAACTTGTCTTTCTCCTAGAAAAGTCGTGGTCTAGGACACAAATGTGACTTAGGTCGTGAAACCCACTGTTAAGTCTTCTTTCTTCTGCACTTCTGTCTCATAAAACTTTTAAATCTTTCCCTGATTAAATATAAATTTCAATTCCTACAAAAATAAGAAAATTTATTCAAATCCTATGAAAACTACAAATTTTGTACAAGATCAAAATCAAATTAAAAACATGTATAACTTAAGCCCTATTAAATACTCACTTTGATGATTGAATGAGTAATTCTTTAACTTAATATTTTTATAACATCCCATATGAAGATTGTTATTTTTTTATAAGAATATTTTCAATCCTTGACATTTAGCAATTTTCCTATTTTCAATCCTCCACCTTTAACAATTTTCTTAATTTAATCCTAAACTTTTAAACTTGTATATTTTAGTCCTCCCAATTTATGTTTAGACTTAAATCATTCCTTTCATTAGTTTACTTTGATGGAAAGCTAACATGGACCAATATATATATATATATATATATGTGGGGCCATATAAGCACCACCGAAATGACATTGTTTTGGTTTACCAAAATGATGTCGTTTCATCAAAAATTTATAGCCAAGAACCCTAATGCCATTTTCTCCTTCATTTCCCCTCCTCTCCATCTCTGTGTTTTTCGTTATAACCAATCCCTTATTCTTCTCTTTGTCTTGTTCTCCCTCTGCATTTTTTTTCTTTTTTGGTCTTGAGTTACTGTTGGTTTGCTGATCCCTTCTCCTTCTTCTTCTTCTCTCTATCATTGTTTTTATCCTTTGTCATTCTAGGTTATGTTGGTTTGATTTAGGTTGTGTTTTATGAACTAAGTGATCCCTTCATTTATCTCATTGTGTTCTCCCTTCTTTTTGTTCTAAGTTGGTATTAGTTTGTTGATCACTTCTTCAAAATTTGACATTAATGGGTTAACTCTCATAGAGAGGCTATTGGAGGCTTTATACTCCCACGCAACATTGTTTGATTATTTAGAATCTACTATGTTAAGAACGTTAATGAGGAGGTTGAAAGTAGAGAAGATGTTATTCGGTGAGGAAATAAAGAACATTGTAGCACATGAGAGCTGCTGAGAGGAAGGGAGGACATGAAAAACTTAAGAATTGGATGAAAATGCTTGGCTTTGTTGGATTTGGAAATGTGTCTTTGAGCTATTATGGCATCTTACAGGCCAAGATGTTGTCGCAAATTAAGGAAGAAAATGGGTATGTAGTAATTTACTGGCAAGACTATCCTCTTTGTTCTGTGTCTGCTTAGATGTCTACAAAGTAATGATTTAACATACTTACTTATTTAGAGTTTCTATATGAAGAAATTTTATGTTTTCTGCAAATGTATACTGTTATATTAGCTAGAAATCCACTTTTATGCTCATGTATGCCCTTCAAAATTTATTCTTAGAATTATGACCTAATGAAATTGAATTAAAATTTCATGAATTTTTTAAGGTACAAGGTCATTCCTATATAACTAATAAGAACCCGTTCATCAAAAACTTTTTGTAATAAATCAGTAGATTAATCGAACGAAAAGGTATGTACATAAATTGCCCAAACTAGACTAGGAAGCCAGAACTACCCAAACAAGTTACAAAGCAAAACTTGCCAAAACAAACAGATTATGGCTAAGAAAACAGAAACGACGAAAACCAAAAACTAGTTCAATAAAAAGAAAAGAAGGTTGACTATACAGCCGATGGAAATAAAAGCTAAAATTGGCCAAAAAGGGGACTGCCTACTTAGAGGACTTCTCAGAGGTTACTTTGGCAGGGCCTTTTACAGATGATTCAGATCCACAGCCTCTTAGATCTATAACACTATTTCATATGGTGCAGCTACCACAACCTTGGATCATACTCATTCATACGACAAGTGTTGCTATCAATGATACAGTCGTTTGCTACTCAAAATTACCAGATAGCAGCAACCTTGGATCTTACTAGAGATGGAAATCAACGCCAACTAAAACATACATGCAGCAGGAGACTTTATAGCTTCCTTTCCCATGTTTTTACAGATACTGGCTTTTAAACAGGGCCTTTTTTATATATTGAAAAAGGTGCAAATTCAAAAACAACTGCAAATATATAACTAATTAATCCATGATTGAAAAGCGATACCTTCTTCTCATTCATTTTAATATCCTAATAAAATTTCCATTTTAAAAGTTAAATTCAATCTTCAATTTTCTATCATAAAAATGTTAAATGAGGATTTTTCCTATCCCTTTTAAATTAAAGAATTTAATTCTATTAGACACCAAACATCAACTAAAAGTGGATCATTCCTGTATCTTAAATCAACTACAATAAGTACAAAGTGACATCAACGAGAACATAGAGTTGTAAACATACAGCTAAAATGTTTAACCAAATTTACAAAAGAAAAGATACATCAAAAGATATTAATCACAATGACATAATTAGGACATAAAATTCACTGAGTATATTTGTGGCTAGAAAATGGAATCAATAGGGTAGTGATTGCAGTCGGCCTTACACCAAATTAGCTTAAATTATTCTATCTTTTAATGCACCAATTCAATATTAATTCAAGACCAACTCTTTGGCAAGTGCACTGGTTGTAATAAGTAATATAGAGGAATATTTTTAAGACTCCAAGTATCGATCCCACGAGAAAGTTTATATGATGTAAGTACGAGGTCAATCGGATTACAATGATCTAGAGCGCACTCATATTTATGATTTAAAAAATAGCTAAAAGCTAATCTAAAACACTAGAAAACTTCCAATCAATTGCAATAGAGTCACAAGTTACTTTTCCTAAATTATTCAATCAAGCTTTAGTAGTGGATGTTTTAATTGATTTAACGATCAGTGATGCTTAATCTAAGGTCTTCACTAAATCAAGGTAGTGCTATGGTTAACACACTGACTTATCTCTATTGGTCCTATCCTAAGGTTTGGTTATGCTTCAGACTTAGGTAATAGGGTTAAAGCTCAGGAAGTCTAGTCCTAAATCATCCTAATCTAAGACTAGCACCCTTATGATTAACCAAGCCTTTGGTTATTTAACTGATTTAAACCACGTTGTTTATTCATTTTTCTAATAACCTAGGTAGAGATTGTCGAATCCTAGATTATCTTATAACAATATCCTAAGTGATCAGTTCAAGACAAGTATTAAACATTCAATAAGCAAATATTAATTCACTAATCATGCGTTAACAATCAATTACCACAATAAATCTTCCATAAACACATTTAACAATCCAGCTAAACTGAACATTAATATTAATCACATAAATTAATCAAAGCTAACAAATAATTAACTTAAACAACATAAACTTTGATTAATTAAAAAAAACAGTAATACCCAAGATTAAGAGTTTAGATATCACCAAACAAGATTATCATATGATAATGTAGCTCAAAACCATGTGATTATACTGTTGAATCCACTACAAACAACCTGTAAACTGAATTGACAAAGATTGAAAAAAATCTAACCTAAAACTAAGCTTAATCTAAAAAACAACTAAGAAACGAGTTTTTGATCCTAAGCTTCTTAGTTTTTGAAGCTCTGAGATGTCCTTTATTTATAGGAGAGCAGCAATAACAAGTAGGGAGATAGCCAACTGCAATTGTAAAAGATTCTGTTGCAAAACCATGCATGCGCCTTAAAACGATGGGGCATCAAAGCACAACGGTGTAGTTAAGGATGAACAGGGTACCGTTAATAGTATATTTTTAACTTCTTCAATGACGGGCTATGGATCCATCAACAGTGGGCTGATAGGCCGTTGTTGATGGTCTAGACTTGGACTATTTTGCTTCCTTTTTGCTTAATTTTCCAATTCTTCACATCAATCTGTAATTTAAACATTTCTAAACATAAATTAAACATTTAAGCACATAAATAATGGTAAATTTACATCAATTAACAACTAAAAACTCTATGAATTTGACCCCTAACAACTCCCCCACAGTTAAGATTTTGCTTGTCCTCAAGCAAACCAATCATTCAACTTTCTCAAATTAGTGTATAATTATAGGGAAATTAATTCAAGATCAACAACATAATTATTGAAAATGTCTTTTGAATCTTTCAAAAATATTGACTCATCAAGATGTTATATAATCAATTAATCATATCAATCTCTTCATTTTTTTTCCAAGGAAGCTTTAGTCAAGGTGTTACGGTCCATTCTAGGTC
>JAOXYD010033596.1:0-14030 GCA_028565735.1 Pinacopodium congolense | reverse complement strand
TTTTTAAGGTGTATAAGAATTTTTTGGTCAAATAATTTAAATTTATTTCATATTGAATTATCATTATTAAATTATATTTTTTATATAAATCTCAACCAAACACGTTTTTGTTTTTTATTTTTTTATTACAAATATCAACCAAATATATTTTCGTTTTTCTTCATAAGAAAAACATAAATATAAAAATAAGAAATAAAAATAAAAAAATAGAAGTACTACCAAACGGCCCCTAAATAAATCAAACCCTTAGCCGTTTGATTCAGTTTTTAGTTGTAATTTTTTATTGTGATTTTTGTATTTTTGTATTGAGTTTTGTATATTTTTTAAAATTTTTATATTGTATTTTTTTATTTTCGTGCTACATTAGTGCATTTTTTATCTGTGATTTTTTTTTCGATTTTTATGTTTAGAAAAACTAAAAACCAAATCAATAACAAACAGGCCCTAACTTTTAACCTAATGACAGAAAGAGAGTGGACTTGGGGATATGAAGAATTCTTCAGGGGGTCATTTTCTACGTTGGAAAAGCTGGAAAAACCGAAGAAGTCTTCAGGAGATCAATTGGGCCATTTTCACGATTCTTTATCATATTCGTGCACCAGCTAAGCAAAAACTCTTTTGACAGTTTCCATGAGGGTAGATGTGACTTCACATACGCAGTGATAATCGGGGCAAGATAATATTGATGCTCCAAGTTGAACGATGTTATTTCTAGAACCAGATTTTTCTGTATCCTGAAAATTTAACAGCTCTAAGTTTGATGTTTCAAGTGTATTAATTTATTGAGTCACACACAAGAGAAATTAAAGAGAAGAAAAAACATATAAAAATTCACCCCAAAAGCTAGTTAATGAGGGGAGGATTATACACTCTAATAAATACTCCGTTATACTCTTGCTTATTTGATATAGAATTCTTGATACCCCTTCAATTCAAAGTAGAACTAGACATTTGATCAATATATTGAATAAAGGGATAGAATCAGATGTCACTCAAACCATCAAAGATTGATTGGTATTACCCTACACTTTTAATTTATCTTGTTGTACCTCGATACAAGAAATTGAAAAAAAATGCCTAAATGGTGTAGATGGTGTTATTCCATTACACTCCATTTCGAAGCACTCTACTCCACTTTCTATCATTTATCTAATTTACTGGTATATATGAACCATATATATATATATTAAATGAGACTAATTTATTTTCAAAAGTACACTCAAAAGTGTAAAATTTATTACATCTTATAAATAGTTTTAATCTCCACATCACAACCAATGTAGAATTTTCAACACACTACTCTCAGTTTAAATTTAGGTTGCAGAAACCAACTCAAGAAGGTGTGTTACCTATAGCAAGTCTCTAATACTATGTTAAATGGACCTAATTTATTCTTAAAAGTGCGCTTAAGAATGTAAAATTTACCACATCTTATAAATAGTTTTAATTCCCACATCATAATTAATGTGAAATTTTCAACAATATATAACAGGTACTTATGCATTAGAATAACTTACACCTTCAGTTGTGGGTCGTATTCTGATGCAAAGTTAACTGATGGATTAAATAATTTTTGGTAGATAGGAACTGATTAATAACACGTACTTATGCATTAGAATATATCAAATGTTATCAATGAATAAATATATATGTATTTGTGGTTGAAAGAGACTTTCAAGTTTCTTTAACCCCAAATAAAAAGCCGTTATATATGCCGTTTATTCCGTTATTCTGTTTTTCTTTTCTCGTTCCTATGTTTAAGGAAATCCTGCAGCATCTGAAAAACCAAAGCTCTCCTGTCCTCTTTTATGGTAAGTTGGTTCCTATGTCTTCTTTTTCTCATTTTTCTTCTCCAAGAAACGGCTAAGGTCTAATGTAAATTTGTGATTTTCGTCAAATAAGTTTCAGGGTGTCTGAAAGATAGAAGAAGAAGAAGAAGAAGAAATGGCTTACAAGGTGGATCACGAGTATGATTATTTATTCAAGATCGTGCTGATCGGAGACTCTGGTGTCGGTAAATCCAACATTCTTTCCAGATTTACCCGCAACGAGTTTTGCCTGGAGTCCAAGTCCACCATTGGCGTTGAGTTTGCTACAAGAACTCTCCAGGTTTTTTTTTTTTTTTTTGGTTCCATCAAATTTAGTTTTATTCCATACCTGTAAACACGATTATAAGAGAAATTGAAGTTATGGGGTATGTTTTTTTTAATTCAATTGTTGGTTAATATTCATATGATCGAACAAGATTCATATGTTTCCTGTTAACTAAAATAGAAAATATAAGAAAATAGGAGGGAGATAGTTCTTCTTAATATATATTTATAACACTTGAAATCTTTTATATAAGCTGGTGCATATCTAAATGAACTGACACTAATCTATCAGAACTTTTAATAAAATGTAAAATCACATTCTAAGTTACTATTATAACGAATCTCCTAAATATTATGACAATTTTTTATTTACATAAATACTGTAATTATAACTAATTAAACATTTAAAAATATTTTTATTATTTTTCAAGTTGTTATTAAGAACAATGAATATCATTTCTTGTGATTATTGTTATATATGTGACTCATGGGCCAATGCTAGAGCAATAGTTCTTCTGAGCAAAGACATTAAATCAACGATTATATAAAACAGTGTTGTTATAGTTAGTTTTAAGGGCTGGTGTAGTTCGTGAACAACCTATATTTTTTTAATATGCCATATGAGTTTAGAACTTTATAAAATTTGATGGAATACTCTATTGTTTATATGGAAATAAAAAAATATCATATCATTTTATTCTTTAAACTCTTTTTTTTTTTCTAACTATCAGTCCTCCATCATATTATACTAACGGGGGCTAACTGATTTTTAACATATGTACATGTCACTTCAGTATAATTTGATTTAGGACTAATGGTTGAAAAAATAAATAAAAGTTTATAGGTCGTTTGGTATTATTATTGGTTGTGATTTTTATTTATAATTTTTATGCTTTTGTATTGATTTTTGTGTGTTATTTTCAATTTTTGTATTGTTTTTTCCGATTTTTGTACTGTATTAATGTGTTGTCTTTTTTTATTTCTGTGTTATTTTTATTGATTTTTGTGTTTAAAAAAATAAGAAAACAAAACTTAAATCTAAAGCTATACCAAACAACCACTTAGGATTTAAAACAATAGTTTTCAAACTATATAGCCTAAAATGATTGAGAAATTGTAGGGTCTATCCATAATTTTAACCCTTCTTTTTTAAAAAAAATTTCTCTTATGTATTCCTTAACATTTAACAAATTTTGATCAAGCCAACCTTTTGATTTGGTGATTAAGATAAAACTAGTTTTGGTGCAGGTAGAAGGGAAAACAGTAAAAGCCCAGATATGGGACACTGCAGGTCAAGAAAGGTATAGAGCCATAACCAGTGCATACTACAGAGGTGCAGTTGGTGCACTTTTGGTTTATGATATAACTAAAAGGCAAACCTTCGACAATGTTCAAAGGTGGCTCCGAGAACTTAGGGATCATGCAGACTCCAACATAGTCATAATGATGGCTGGTAATAAATCTGATCTCAATCACCTGAGAGCAGTATCTGCAGAAGATGCTCAATCCTTGGCTGAGAAGGAATGTCTGTCGTTCCTCGAGACTTCAGCACTTGAAGCATACAATGTGGAGAAAGCATTTCAGAGCATTTTATTGGATATCTACCAAATTATTAGTAAGAAAGCTCTGGCTGCTCAGGAGGCAGCTAATTCAACTGGACTCCCTCCTCAAGGAACTACAATTAATGTTGCAAATATGTCTGCAAATACCAACAGAAGAGCCTGTTGTTCGAATTAAGAACATTATTCGGCACAAAAAAAATGGATATTGAAGCTATCATGCCATCAAGATTTCTGGTTTCAAACAGATCATGAACACAATTGGATTTGGCACTCTGTTATAGATCCATTTTTTGAGGGGAAAAAAGGTGACGTTTGATGACTTCTAATATAGGCCGGATATATATCAAAGTCCGATTGTAAGCAGGTCGGTTATATGGCCGGCGGCAGGGTCATTTTAGTCCTTTCACGAGGTGGTAGACGTTCTTCGACCACATATATTTTTCCCGTGTAGGTTTAGTGTTTTTTTTTTTTTTTCTGTTTTTCGAACTTAATGTACGCGAATTCTTTGGTATGTTTTGAAACTTTTCAATTGATTGGAATCATAGCATTGTCTAGTATTAATTAGTCTATAAGGTGAGAGACAGTTTATAGCTTGATCTGCTTCCTAATTTCCATGAATTTTAGAAGATTTATACATTTATATGGGAATTAAATTAAACATTTAGTGCCATCCTTATGGTTAGCTCATATGATTATCTCATTCTTTTGAGAAGACTTAATAAATAAGGAAAGATACCTCTTTTATTCTATGTAGGAAATTAGTTTATGATAATGGTTATTGGTAGCTATCACATAGCTCAAGTGTAGGTCTAACCTGATTTTTTAATGTCAAAAGTCAATTTTGACTTTTAAGTTTTTTTTAATTTTTTTAATTTTCTAAATAAAAGAAGAGTATAACAGTAATTAAAAGCATACAAAGACATTTATACTCTTAATTTTAATTATGAAATACCAATGGCCACTATCTAAGGCTACGTAGTCGGATCTTAGTTCAAATATTCACATCTATATATTAAATTATTTATTAATATATAAAAGATATTTTAAATATTTTTTTTATGTGATGGCAACCAATAACCCCCACATGAAGACTATATAGATAGGCTTTCTATATCCATCAATGTTGAGGTGCTAGAGAGTTGGTCTAGGAGTGAACTACTATTTGAGATTTGGAAGTAAAATTTCAATTATCTTGATATATATATATATGTGTGTATATATATATATAGAGAGAGAGAGAGAGTAAAGTTTTTGTCACTAAAATTTGATATATAGAACATTGTGATGAAGAGAATTATATTTACATATAAACTAGAGCTCTTTTACCATAATTTGATATATAAAGCATTATATATCAAAGCCAATGAGAAAGGGAGAAAAAGAAACAATGATAGAAAAAGACACTTAAATGAAATGAGAGAATTCTGAATTGTAAATAATTCCTTTTGTAAACACATTAATACATTATAAATAAATCAGAGCTTTGATCTATATTAAGTTGATGAGTGAGCTTTATAAATTAAGACAAATTAACGAACTAAAATTTAATTATCCTAAAATAAAAAAGAAAAATATTAATTTGAGTTGAATAAATTTAATTAAAATATAATAATAGTTAAATGTTATAACAATATTATGCTGGTCCATTATAATATTTAAAAACAGATTAAACAATTTTTTATTTTATGAGATTAAATTTCTTTAATATTTTAGCCACTACATACATTTGTATCTTGTAATTATGTCTACTTTTTTTTCTTTGATTATATTGTTCATAAAAATAGTATTCTTTGGAGAAAATTATTATTCTTTATAATGGTATGGATTTTTCTATTTAAATATTCTCCATTTAATGTCTTTTTACTTGATTTTGAGAAAACAAAGTAAAGAAATATACATAATTATAATTTTTGTATTTCTTTGAAACGCTAGAACTATGGATTCTATAACATGGAATGGGGGGATCATATTCAAGACATAAACTTAGAATTATAAAATTAAGAAAAAACAAAACCTTTAATCTTTTAGGCCTTGTTTATTTTTGTTTCCTTTTTTAAAACATATAATTGAAAAAATAACACAAAAATAATAAAAATAACACACTAATACAGTACAAAAACTAAAAAAGTAGCATAAAAATCGAAAAAAATCCAATATAAAAACACAAAAAATATAACTAACAATTCAACTAAAAGTATCCTTACTTATTTATCAATTTATTGAAAAAAAATTAACTGATAATTTGACATTCCTTAATTATGCATATTTAGAGCAAGTTTAAAAACTATAATTGTCATGATCAAAATCGGACAAATGAAGGACTTGAGTGAACTTTAATTTATATCATTCTCATGATATTCATCATTTCTATTTTCAGTAAAGTTTGGATCTTATGCTACCATCTACTCCATGTGCTTTATTGCAGAGGATGGCATAAAAGTTGAGGCTATTTTTCGTCATAAACTGTACCTTTCACTATGAAGAGAAAGAATTAACGTAAGGAGATTTCTCTGTAATGATCATTTTGGAGCATCCAACAGAAGTGAAATGCAACTTGCATCATAATTGAGTGAGATAGAGCACGACAAAACTACTAAATCTCGACTATGGTCATCTGTGTAAACATTTAAAATACATAAAGTTATTAAAATTTTTGTTAACTTTTTTTTAAAAAATATATCACATAACATACAAAAGATTTTAATTGTATCACATAACATGTAAAATATGATAAATACATATGTGATCTTGATGGTGAGTATATACAACAATTACTTTATAAAAAAAGTAATAACTTTATGTATTTTAAATATATCACATAATATATAAATACAGTTAAAAGATAATTAGTTATCACTTCTTCTTTTTTTGTATTTTTAATTTATATTTCTTATTTTTAATTTCTATTTAGAAAAACGAAATTTTAATTTATTAAAATTTTCATAAAAATTAATTTAATAATGATTACTAAATACAAAATAAATCAAAATTCTTAAACTAACATACTTTCACAAACCTTAAAAATACATATTAATTAAAAAATTATATCTATTATTTAATGTAAAATTTTTGTTTAAAAAATTAAATTTTCTTAATTTTCTGTTTATATTTATAAATACAAACTAAATATATTTTTATCATTAATTGTAATATTTTAAAAAAATGCAAACAATAACAAACGGTCCTTAACTCATTTCGAAATATCTAAAAAGGAGATATTTAGTTGGATTGTGAATTGTAATTTTTTATTGTGATTTTTATGTTTTTTATTAATTTTTATATTTTTATTTCTGTATTATATTAATATTTTTTTCAATTTCTATATTTAAAAAAATCAAAACCAAAAATTAAAAATCAACTATATCTAACCTATCATTACCGGAAAATCGAACCCTAAGACTTGTTTACTTTAACTTTAATTTTTAGTTTTATTTTCTTATTTTTTAAAATATAAAAATTAATTAAAAAATTACACTAATACAATATAAAAATTAATTATTAATACAATTATTAATATAAAAATATAATAATTATAATAAAAAATAACAATTCACCTAACTAAACAGCCCTTATATTATAATGTACAAGAAGAAGATGGCAATAAATTATGGCCAATAATCTTCTCAACTCATTGAAAGCAGATGCCTACACCATCTTTTTCAAGTAGGAGTTAGGCATTAACAGAGACAATAATTTCACTTCATGGATTCAACAGGATTCATGTCCGAATCCCGAAACATGCCAAAGAAGAAAACATAGCATTTCCCTAACATCCAACTAACGTCAAAACCTAGTCCCCCCTGCAACCTAGCCTCCCTGTTTACCTGTCATCACTCAATTCCTTATCACTATCATCATATCATATGGTGATACCCACTTCTCCAGCAGTCCCCCATTTCCCCGCTCAACTCTCTGTGTCAGCATTCAGCTTCCATGGCAGAAAACTTGGAACCTTTCCATGTCCCCCAACGAAACAGAAAAACCAAGCTTCGATTCTCACAATCCAACCAAGACCAACCTGCAACATGGACCCCTCAGCTCCTTCTCACGAGCTCTTCCCTTCAAAACCTTCATGACTTGAAGCACCGGCGCCTGAGCACCACTTCTTCCGGCGGTCTGTTGAACCATAATGGTGAACTTAGAAGCACTGTTCCGCTTGGTCCTTTCACCGGCTATGCGTCTGTGTTGAAGACTTCAAGGTTTCTGAAACCTGCGCAGCAGATTTTGGACGAGGTTTGTGGGATCAAGTGTGAAGCATCGTCGTCGTCCTTTCCTCTGGATTGTTTCAGTGAGAGTGAAGTTATGAGACGAAGTTTTGATTTTGATGATCGAACGGATAAAGGGTGGAAGAATTCCAAGTTAAGATTGATGCTTGACGAGGTATGTTCATTATTATTTGACTTTTTTTCTGTTATTTTCTAGCTCGATTCTGCAAATGTTGTCTGAAATATGGTAACAGCTTGATGAAAACATGAATCCAAGAAAAATAAACGAATTAAAATGCTTCTTGAATGAAAATTCTGTTGATAGTGTGAGCAAGATTACATATAATTACATATGATTATTTTCCAGAGAATTAGAAATGAAAGTTCAGAAGATTAAATTCTTTGTACAGTGAAAAGCTGCAGATGAATTGAGTTGTCAAATGTAAAGGTAAAGCTGCAAATTCTAAGATGGAACAGTGTAGTCATTGGTCAAGAGCTTGTGAGTGGATAATAACACTTTCTTGGGAAAATAAATTCTTTTTATGGATTAATTTAGTCCATACATACAGTACAAAAAGATGTAATGTCTTGTCAAAGTGAAGAAATTAATTGAAAAGGGTTCAAAGTACAGGTTTAATTAATTCTGTTGTTCATATGAGGGTCCAATAATTTATCTAGTAGGCAATAGGTATCTATCTTACAAAAAGATATAAATGCCCACTACCCTTTCATCTATAAATGTTTATCTTTTGAATTATTAATCAACTCTGTAACCTGTATTAGGTCTTATTGCTGGACTCTTTAATGGTGAGCATTTGCCATTATTACCTCATTAAAAACTTAAAAATATTTTGGGATTAAAATCATTAATTGTTCCCATAATTTTTGAAATTATTATTTTAATTTTTGTAATTTAAAAATTATTATTTTATTTTCTAAACTTTCTTTTATTTTTCAATTTTTTTCAATTGTTAATTATTCAGTAGATTTTACCGGCATGACATGTAAACATATCAAAAATTAGAGATATTTAATTGAATTGTAGGTTGTAATTTTTTATTATAATTTTTATATTTTTCAAATTTTTGTATTTTATTAATATATATTTTTGATTTTTTTGTTAAAAAAATAAAAAATCAAAATCAAAACTCAATAAAACAAAGGGTTGTTTGATATTGCTGTGGATTGTAATTTTTAGTTGTAGTTTTAGTATATTTATATTAATTTTTTTGTTTTATCTTTGATTTTTATATTGTATTAGAACGTATTTTATGTAATTTGACAAGGATTTAAAAATTAAAAAATGAGATGATTAGGCTCCACGGGCTCCTCCTGGTTCTTCTCGACCTTCTCATGGTCTTTGGTTTACTTTTGATGACCTTCCACCCACAAAATAGCGTGAACGACTACATAAATTCAGTGCTTGACTTGATTTACAGATGACTCAATCTCAAGTCAATGTCCAGCAAGTTCTTGGAGAATTTGTATCTCGTTTTACTGGCACAGGGGGGTTATTATTTTATAATACTATGAGCTTTTCAGTGGGCTTCTACCTTTTTTTTTTTAATTTTAAAAATTAAAATAATAATTTTTAAATTAAAAGAATTAAAATGATAATTTTAAAAACAATAAAAATTACTCATTACTTTAACCCAATATTTTTAAAATACATAAGACACATAAAAATATTTAAATTTTTTAAAGAGATAATAATGACTAATCATAAATATTTTCCTTTTGAATTATTTAGTTGATTAATCTCTTCTATTGTTCTCCTTCTTTAGCTATACAGGAAATACAAGTTGTATTATCATCAAATGGAATCAGTGACTTCATCATTTAGAAGTGTTGCTGGTCTGGGGAATGCAGCTCCTTACATTTGTTATGCAATCAAACTTGTTTCAAACCAATTTACTTGCTTGAAAAATGCCCTTTTGGATCAAATTGATTTTAGAACCAAAACATCTGCTGATGGTAGTGGTAATGGTACCAAACAAAACACAAACCCAGTTCTTCAGAATCATGTTTGGAGATCTCAGAGAGGACTTCCAGAGCATGCAGTTGCTGTGCTCAAATCATGGCTCTTCGAACACTTCCTCCATCCGTAAGCATTTTACACGAAAGTATTATATTTAATTTTAGATAAATGCATAATTTTATGAGTTGCTCGATATCAGTTTTATTTTAATGTAATAATTTTTAATTTCTTTTTTGTTAAAAAATAAAAATCTGTTTTATTGAGATTTGTAATAAAAATAACAATAAAAATTTATTTGATTGAAATTTATAATTAGAAAATAAACACTATAACTGTTTGATTATATCATCTGTTATTCTTGTTTTGTGAACTTGTTTTTAAAGTAGAAAGAAACACATTTTTATTATTTTCCTGTTTCTATTTTCGTTTTTCTATTTTGGTAAATAAAGAAACAAAACATAATTCAACTAAATAAATTTTCTTATTTGTTTTTGTATTTCTAAAATTCAAAAATCAAAATCAGGCACATTTGAGGTTTTAACTTTTCATTTTTATTTTTTTTGTTTTCCTCAAGTTTTATGTATTTCTTATACTTTTTTTAATTTTTTACGTTGTTTTTTATTTTCGTATTTAAAAAAATAAAATCAAAAAATTAAAAGTTAAAACAAATACAATTTTCATTTTTATTTCTATTTTTTTAAATATAATATTTTTATTAATTTTTGTATTTTTATCTATTTTTATGCATTATTTTGATCGGTTTTTATATTTAAAAAATAAAAAAAATCAAAATAACAAGGTCCTAACATTTGGTTTAGCAAACGCCCCTAATGTTTAAGGGTCGTTTGGTATTACTGTGGGTTGTAATTTTTAGTTGTAGTTTTAATATATTTGTATTAATTTTTGTGTTTTATCATCGATTTCTATGATATATTAATGTGTTGTCTTTTTCGATTTTTGTGTTAACTCTTACACCTGCTGCAGCTATCCCACAGACTCGGAGAAGCAAACTTTGTCCCTACAGACAGGTTTATCGAGGACCCAGGTGAGAATTTTCACTTCACTTACTGAATTTCCATTCCAGGGAGTAGCTGATATCAATAAACACCTAAAACCGTGTCTTCTTCAGGTCTCAAATTGGTTTATCAATGCAAGAGTCAGGCTTTGGAAGCCAATGGTGGAAGAAGTACACATGCTTGAATCAAAGAGAAGTCAAGAATTAGAACAAGAAGAAGAAGCTAAACACGATTCTGTAATGCAATCTGATTTCCTTCAGACACAGAAAATCCAAACTGAGCCTCATCAGAGACAGGAACAAGACCAACATTATTCTACCACTAATTGGTCGGGCAATCAGCAGCCTGAGGTTTCTTTAGTATTGGGTCTGGAACAGAGCACTAGGAGGACTAAGGATTTGTCATCACACCCTGCCCCCATAAACATAAATCACTGTCTCGACCTGGAACTGCTTAATATGATGCAAGTGCATAATAATCATCAGTTGTGAGAAAGATTATGAGTACCAGATCTAGTCCGACGAATTTCTGTTGTAATTTCAACTCTCCTACTATTAGGGGACAACTTAGATGGATACTGTCATATAAAAACTTGTTTATTTGAAGACATTCTTGTAACTAATCCGTACTTTAGCTCAGTCATAGAACTGAGGAGTTATAGTTCATAAGAAGGTAAAAAGTATCATTTAGACTTTAACGTTTTTATTAACATTTAGATCAGATCTTAACGATTTAGAATATTTAAATTAAATTTTAATGTTTTAAAAATACTTAATTTTTTTTAATGTTTTAAAAATAATCCTAAGTTTAATATTGAATCAGGGTTTTTTAAAATTTTAGACTTCTTTTTTAATACTTCTGAAATATTAAGATTGTTTTTTAACACTTTGAAATATTATGATCTAATCTAAATATTAATTAAAATCTTAAGTTTAAAATTAATCTTTTTGCTTCCATAAAAATGAAAAACTAATAATCAATAATATTGCATGTTGGATAGACTGAGCATTACAGAGGAAAGACATGAATGTTGAAAGCTTAAAAGTGGGTTGTAAGAATGAATGTTGAAAGCTTAAAAGTGGGTTGTAAGAAGTAGAAGAAACCTAAGAGAATTTGTCAGCTATTGTGTTTTGTTTCCTTGAAAGATTGTTGCTTTAAGGCTTCTTTTTCCCCATTTCTTTAAGTGAGTCGAAGACCAGGCAACAAGAAGCAACACATTTATTCAAGCACATAATTTAAACTGAGAGCTAGGCTTCAGAGGTCTATACATAAGCAGTATACCTTAATACTACAAAGTTGGCTCCTGGTGTTGGCATTTGTTTTATGACAAACTAATTCTAGCAGATATTAGACAAGCTATAGTTGCTTCTATTACACTCAGACGGTACTTAGATGGTGGTCACACCAGCTAACAACGCCTGGATTAACAGTTGTATATAGTTACTGTAGCAAGTGCCTTAAAATAGCGGAGAACAAAGTTTTAGTGTATCAATTTTATTTTGTAATTTTACTGTAGCTAGTGTTGTAGCTGGTATAGCTAGTTTTCATTTACTGTCTTCTTTACGTATAAATACTACAATTGTTGTATTCAATGACAGTTACAATGATCAGATTCATTGTGGCTATATTGATTTAATCCAATATGGTATCAGAACGAAAAGTTTCGTCAGTCTTGAATATTCTTGAAGATTCTTAACGATTCATCATTGAAGATTATTAAAGTTTATATGAAAATTATAAAAGGTAAAAGTTCTCGAAGATTTATAAAGAGATTCATCATTGAAGAAGATTGAAATCTATATGGCGACTGTAAGAGGTAGATCAGAAGAAGTTCTTTTTAATCCGTATTATTTGCATCCGAATGAAAATCTTTTTTTAGTATTGGTTAATCCAATGTTAGATGGATCCAATTACTATTCCTGGGCTAGAGCTATGTGAATGACTTAAATTTTAAAAAAAAATTAAATTTTGTTGATGGGAGCATAAATGCAACAACATGATAGTATGTTGGATCTTAAATTTGGTAACAAACTCAATTACTCAAAGTGTGATGTGTTTTAAACAAGCAGTAGATGTATGGAATGATGTGCGTGATCGATTTGCTTAAGGAGATAGTTTTTGATTAGCTGAATAGTAGGAAGAGTTATATGCCTTAAAACAAAGAGAGTTATCAGTGACTGAATATTACACACAATTGAAAGTTACTTGGGATGAAATTTTAGTGTTGATGCTACTTTCTAATTGTCATTGCAACCCCAAATGCTCGTGTTGTATGGTCCCGGAGATGAGAAATTTGTTAGAACAAGATTGTGTTATTAGATTCCTGCGGGGTTTAGAAGAGGCATTTGCTACCGTGAAGTCTCAAATCATGGTTATTGAACTTTTACCTAGTTTAAAGAAAGTATTTTCAATGGTTCGTCAACAAGAGAAATACTTTGGTTTAAATGTTGTACATCAACATAAGAATATACAAGCAGCTGCATTCAATGCAAATTGGAATCAAGGAGGTTTATTTGATTTCAATAAACGATATACCAACAATAATAAATCAGTTTGCACTTTTTGTGGATATACTAACCACACTGAAGATAAATGCTATCGGAAGCATGGTTTTCCACCAGGATACAAGCCAAAAGGCAAGCAACAGTAGCAGCGTCAAGTGAATCAGATGACAACAATACCTATGTTACATGATAAAGCAATGGAAGAAGAATATAATAATAATGAAACATTTTCTTTACAAAACCATACTAGTCAACATGATAATCGACAGATGTTCAGCTTTACACAAGAACAACATACTAAGCTTCTGGCGTTAATTCATAATGAAGGCAATTATAACAATAAAAAGGTGAATGCTTTAACTAGCACTTGTATGAATGATTTAACAATAGGTAAGATTGTTTTATCATTCTCTTATGCAACAAAATATGTTTCAAATGTTTGATATATAAATTCTGGAGCAATAGATCACATTGCTTGTTCGCTTAACTTGTTTCAATATCATACATCTGTTGCTAATATTTTTATTAAAATGCCAAATGGAGAAAGCACAGTGGTTACTCATATTGGAACTGTAATCTTAAATAGTTCCTTACGGCTTGAACAAGTGCTATATGTCCCTAGTTTCTCATTTAATCTCATTTTAGTGAGCCAATTGTAGAAAGATTCGACAC
>JAOXYD010033585.1:0-14030 GCA_028565735.1 Pinacopodium congolense | reverse complement strand
GAGAAGAAAAATAAATAAATCTTCTGACTAAATTCATGATTGTCTTCTCTTTACTCTAAGAAAGATGGAAACTTCAATGTTGTCTTGTTGTTTTTCCAAGAGAATCTCTCTCTTTTCTTCTTTTGGAAGCCTCTAAAATCTTTAACTTTGCCTCTTTTGGGTGGTGGCTGCACATACTCCCATGCTCCTAGGTTTTTGAGCCCTTAAATAAGTCAAAAGGAGGGTCAAGGGTTTAAAATCCTGCATTCTGCCAACATCTTGCGCCTGACCTGCTGTCACGATCGTGAGTGGGTCACGACCGTGACAGAGGGTGCCATGAACAGTACTGTCACGATCATGACTAGGTCACAATCGTGACCTGGTCTTTATAACTCTGAACACCCTTCACTCTTTCGATCATAACTTCTTCTCCGGACCTCCGATTGACCTGAAATTTGAACTGGAGCTTCCTAACACCTTGAAGGGTGTTAGGAAGCTCCAGTTCCCAACCAGCCACCAAAATCACTTGTAAAACACCCCAATCTGAAATTCTGCTGCCTGTAAAATAAATCAAGAATGTGCATCAACCTATCCCTCAAATAAGCTCAAAATCCACCATTGAACACTAAACAAAAAAAATAAACACTTGGACACTTCAAAGATCATGCAAAGACGCAAAACATGCAAAAGATCAAATAAACTAAAGCTAAAACACACAAAGACACACATAAAGCACCTAGAAACATAACCCAAAAGCACACTTATCACGACACCAAAAACTTTTTTGTTATTTATTAAGGTTAATTCTAATCAAATTAGTTACCCAATTTAAAAATTAAAGAACTTCTTCTCAAAATTTTTTAAAAAATCAATACGTTGTTAAATATATTGATCGCAAGTAATAAAATGAGTAATTTAAACTTGGATTATTGTCCTATGGAGAATTAAAAATTTTGAAGTACTAAGGCAATTGGCTCATAATTATTTAAAGAGGCCAAAATTAATTGATTAATTTAACTAAAATTAACAAACTAAAATAAAAGGTTCCAATTTTGTAAAGAAGACTGTCCTTGAATTTTAAGATTACTCAATGGGTTAAATGACTAAGGAATTAGTTTTTAATGATATAAAAGGATTAATTATGGATTAAGAGTCTTATACTAGGGCAAGCTCACTAAATCAAGGTAAGGTTATGATCAAATCAATGCCTTTTCTCTAATTTTCCAAGTTGATGGTTTGCTCCAATCATAAATCTAAGAAGTGGGCTTAAAGTGTAAGAAGCTTAGCTTGAAATTTTAACTTTTCAGATCAACACCCTTAAGATTACTTAACCAACGGTCTTGTATTGATTAGAATTGAGTTACTTACTAATTTCCCAATTGATTAAGTGATTGTTCCTTAACCATTTATCATTTTTATCTTAAATGATTCATTCAAGACAAGTTTTAAGCATTCAAATAAGTAAAGAAAACCTTTAATCATGCAAAAGTATGCATAAAGATCATCTACTAACCATTCCTAAGCTAAAAATTAATCCAGCCACTCATTTGGATCAAGGAAGAAAGTATATCCATCATGTTCTTAAATATATAAGGGAAAAGAGTGGATTTCAATATAAAATATAGGTTTAGAATGCACTAAAAGTAGCTACAAACACTCTACAAGTTTGAGTTACATGATTGAACCTTTATAATCCTCAAAAACACACTAAATATGCTAACAAAATCAAAAAAGTGGAGGACACATGATTAGAGCCTTAAACTTCTTTTTAATTTTTGGGTTCAGACACTCAATATATATGTCAGTTGTAATTGGGAATGAAGTAGCATAAGTTGCAATAAATCAGGTACGAGATCCAGTTGGAAAAATATCGACAAGTACTAAAACGACACTTAGTAGAGAATAAAATAACACCATTTAACACCCCATGTTTTAGTCTCAAATTTAAGCAAAACATCAGGTGGTTATAGTCAAATGGCAGTATAGAAAGACCCTTGTTTATCTCCTACAATTCTATTTTCTGCAACAATTTCTCTTTTTTTCTTCACATTTAATCATCAAACTACAATGTATATAAATTAAAGGATAATTAAACACTTTAACATCAAATTGGGAGCAATATACCTTAAATTTGAATCAAATTAAAATAAAAATGCATTATTTTTATAAGCAAATGTTGCGTTGGTTAGGTGATTTATAAACTTTTAACGATTTTGAAATGATTTTACTTTAAAAACCAATGAAATTTAGGCAAGTGCACTTATCAAACAAGTAATATAAACGAGTAAATTTAAGACTCTAGATGTCAATTCCACAAGGATAAAGGTTTAATTAATAGGTTAATTAGATTAAAATTATTTAGGAAATTCTAAACAATTTGATGAAAACCTGAAAATTGCTAAACTAATCTAACTTTGCTTAAACATTTTGAAAATTATTTTTAATTGCTTTTGAAAATTTTTTAAAATAACCAAATATGTAAATTAGCTAAGGATTAGGTGATTGATGATTTAATTGAGCTTTAAACACATTTAAGGGGTAGTTAGAGTTTCTTCACAAAATCAAAACAAAGTTATGGTTAAGACTTTGCTTTTTCTCCAGTAAATCTTGTTTAAAATTTGGTTATGCTTAAAATTAAGTAAATGAGCTTTAATTTCAAGAAGATGAGTTCTAGAATTTTATTATCAAATCTTTAACTCTCACAAAAAATCTTGGTTTGGTCATGCAAGGATTAATTCGTTTGCTTATTGATTTTTCTAACAATTTAAGATGATTTCTCAAGCTTAACTTGTCTTAAACTCTAATCCTAGGTGGCTAGCCCAAAATCAGATATTTTAAACTTTCAATTAAAAAAATACCCTATAAAAAGTTTTAAGCTATCTTAAATCATAAAAACACCAATCCTTAGTAATAAAAATGATTTATCCATAAATTTTGATCAAAACATGCAAGACATACATTTCAAACAACATGCCTTGATAGCTATGAAAATATGAACTATAAAATAAAGTTTAGAGGTTACAAAAATATCCAAGAAACATTTTTGAATGTTTCTTGAACTGCCAACTTGATTCTGGATTCCAACCCAGCTTTATTTCATGAAGATCTTGTAGAAAAATCAAAGGACATTCTTAAATATAAGGATAAGCATAAGAACTTTGATTAATCTATAAAATGGTGTAAAACAAGCGATAATCTGAGTTAAGAAACCCCTTTTGATGATTCCTATACTCAGTAATGAGTCTTAACAATAAGCTTTAATGTCCAGAAACTAAAAAAAGAACATACAATACGAATACAACGTTTTTGAAGCCTATATGCTACAAAGAACAAAGAAGAGAGAAGGAAGAATGTGTCTCTCTTTTTCCAGATCTATCTTCCCCCTCATTCCTCTATGTTTCTATGTTATTTGATTGTTTTTATAGCTGTAACAATCTCCCACATGTGCTAGAAGACAAGAACATTGTTGGAGAGCATTTCCAAGTTGCAATTTTGGAGATTTGAAACTGATATTGTTGATTGACTCTATCAATGGTGGACTACAGAGCGTCATTGATTTTCGAATGATGAACTCATCAACGACCCCCTGTTCATCTATCAACGTAACCCTGTGTGGGTTAGATTAAAGATTTTTCTTCCAATTTTTGCTCCAATATCCATCTTTAAGCTCCATCCTGTAAAGTAAACATAATAATACATAAATTGAACAATTAAGCACTGAATTAGGGATCATAATTCAAGAAATTATTAATCAAAATGCAATCGACTGGATCCCTAATACTAACAACAAGCCTTTTCATATGCCAAATGATATGGAAACATTCCTCTGGGTGTCTTTAAAGCAGTTTGATAAGCCAACAAAGCATGATATAACTTTAACGATCAATCCTTTCTTGATAAACGAATGGGCTTTTATAAAACTTGCTTAATCTCTCGATTTGAAATTTCAATTTGATCTCTAGTTTGAGGACGATAAGGTGTAGCAACCTTATGGATGACACCATATTTAGTATAAAAGGAATCAAATTATTTATTGCAAAAGTACATCCTCCATCACTAATAATTGCTCTTGGTGTCTTAAATTGAGTTAAAATATTTTTTATTCAGAAAGTGAACTATACCTCTTTCATCATTAGTTGGCATTGTAATAGCTTCAACACATTTACTTACATAATCCACAGCCAGTAAGATGTATTGGCTAGATTATGACAAAGAGAATGGTCCCATAAAGTCAATCCCCAAATTTAAAAATTTTCACACACCAAAATATTATTTACTGTCATTTCATGTCTCTTCAGAATATTTCCACCTTTTTAGAGATTGTCACAAGATTTAACAAATTAAAATACGTCCTTAAACAAGATTGGCCAATAGAAACTGCCAATCTTATATGTAGTCTCAATGGGTCCAAAGTATCCTCGAGTCTTATAAGAATGACAGAGACTTAAAATAGAGGGCACTTCCTCTTTAGGTACACATCTCTTAATGATTCCATCAGCACATATCTTTTATAGAAAAGGATTATACCATAGATATCTATTAACCTATAAAAAGAATTTCTTTTTTTATTGGTATGAAAAGTCAAGATGTAGATCATTACTAGCCAAATAATTTACAAAATTTGCATACCAAGGCAAGGTAAGCATGGCTAGCAAATGTTCTTTAGGAAAAACCTCCTCAATGTCTTAGTCTTCTTCTTTCTCCATCACAAAATTCATCCAAAGGAGATAAGTGATCAGCCACAAAATTTTCTTTTCCTTTCTTGTCTTTAATTGCAATGTGAAATTCCTATAAAAGGAGAACTCATTAAACTAATCGTGGCTTGGCATCTGATTTGTTCATGAGATACTTCAAAGCTGAATTGTCTGTATAGGCTATGACCTTTGAAAGCCCTAAATAAGATCAAAACTTATCAAATGCGAACACCATAGCTAACATCTCCTTCTCAGTGCTGGTGTAATTCCTCTAGGAATTATTCAAGGTGTGACTTGCATAATAAATTGGATGATAGATTGATATATGTCAAATTTATTGTGTTTTTATTGCATATTTATTATATTTTAACCCCTAAATTCAAGTTTATATGTTAAATTTATAATTGGAATTGTTTAAATTACAAGAAATGGAGATTACTTGGTTAATTATGATGATTAGAGCAAGAAGAGAGCCAAAGTGACACTTTCCACAACCTATGCGAGGGTTTGAAGAGACCCCTATATTACTCTTTGAGACCCATATAGGAACTGCAGTTTTAGACTAATACGGTGGGCTCAGGACACCGTATTGCTTCGAGTTAACCCACCATATTGGAGTTAAACAGATATATCACCACCATATCTCAAATATTATGATTAAGGTGTGCTGTTAATTAATTCTCTTGTTTGGAAGTATCAAGTGAGAGTCTATAGAAGCTACAAAAAGCCAGAAAACCACAAATACACACATAATACACAGAGGTTTCAAATATGATATTAGAGAGAAATGCCCTAGCTTCTCTCTTAGTTTTTTCTAGATTCTCCAAGCTTCAAATACTTATAATTTGATTTTTATATTGTTTTATGAGTTGATGCTTATTAGAGCTTGTTGCTAAGCACATATTTAAGTTTCTAAATCATCATATGGGTTTTCAAACTCAGATCATTACTTCATTTTATCTATTTTCTAGATTAATCAAAGTTCATGTTCTTAAACTTACACATTACACATTCTTTATTCTTTCTACAAGTTCTTGATAATTTAGAGTTGTGTTGGAGTCTAGATCACATTGAGGGGTTCAGGATATGTATAAGAGCTTTCTTCGGATGTTTTGTAGCTTCTAAACTTATTATTTAAATTGATTTTTTCAGATCTATCAAAGTATATTGTTGCTTTGAAAAATTAAATAAATTTATTTTAACAAAAAGATAATAGGTATACATGATTGTTAGAAAACCAATGGTAACATACGAGTGAAATATATCTACCATCCAGATATCCCAAAATAAAATTTCATTTCCAACCCTAGAATATCATAGAAAGTAGAAATGAACTCTACTTTCCTAAAAAATCTTCTGATCCAGTCACTATTAGAGTTGTTCTTAGTGCGATTCGTCGTCGATCTTGAGTATAGGTAGTCAGTTCACTCTCACTCTAGCCTTTCTCATTCCAACAAAAAAAGCTTTGCTAAACTCTGAGGTCTGGAAAGTTGTAACAACCTCAATGGTTATAGTAAGGTCAGCTATGAGTCTGGCTCAAAACCAAATACACCCTTTGTTGTGCTGTATATTACTATATTGGACTGGGCTAATGATCAAATAAATTTCCATTCCTAACCCTATTTTAAGATTAGGGATGGACTTAGGATATACAAACTGAACTTTTAGGGACAACACCTATTATGCTTCTACTTTTAACTTCCATTGTACAATCATCTAACTTCCAAACCTCTAAGTCGGTCCTCTCAATAGCATATATTCATGAATGTAACTTATATTTTCCCTTAACATTTGGTCTACTGGTTTCTAAAATGCCTTTAAAATATGATTATTCCTTTCTCTCCAAATTTGATAAACACAAGAATTGAACACAATGAGCAGAACTAGGTTGATCTATCAAATAGCTGACATATTCCTTACAAACCAATCCATAATATCCCAAACTATATTTGGAGCGTAGGAAGTACAACATAAGGTAGTAGCTCCCTTCCATAGAACCGAAGAGTAATCACAGGTAAATAGAATATGGTGCATTAATTCCATTTGGCATTTACTTAAAACACACCTAGATGGTATATTTAGAAATTGCAGTTTCTCAATGGTAGGGAATCTGTCCTTCATGCAAATCTATAATAAAGCTAAAAGTTTAGGTAGTGGAAATTGTGCCAAACTACTCTGCTTTAAGTTGGCACAATATCTTTACTCCTGAAACATTCTCTATAAGATTTATTAGTGAACTGCTCTTTATCATCAGCCAGCCATTAGTAGGTATCCACTCTATTAAGAGATGGTTGATAGTTTGGAAGGGCTCCATCTATGCTGAAAGGTGTTATCCATTCTCTTCTACCAATACATTCCTTGACTTTAGATGACATGGGAAATCTATCTTGAATCTCAGAGCAATAGGAAGAATTGGGGTAATACCTAGCCATTTTACCCTACATGCTTGATGTGGCTAGCCAACCTATCCTTTAATTTTATCAAATTAGAGAAAAAATGTGATAAATTACTCTTAGGATTTTCAACCCAAATTTTACAATTTTTAAAAATTTAAGTATATGTCCACTTTGCCTATAGGGATTCACGCTGCATTAATAACCTCTAAAACCTTTTTCACATTAATACTTCATTGCTAAGCTTAATTAGGGTAATACCTAAGCCATTGTCCTCCATTGGTTTACAATAGTCCACCCAATTAACCTTATTTGTCCACTCCATAGAAAATTACGAAACATTCTCTCTAGTGCTTTTATAACACCCTTAGCTAGGAAAAAATGGCTTGCCCAATAAGTATAAATCGAGCTAAGCCCTGATTTAATCAATTGTAATTGCCCTGATTACTGGAACTTTTCTTGTTGCTCCAAGTGAAGAATTGCCGCTCATATTTTAGTCTACAATTCCCAAATGGGACATAGTCCTTAAACTCATCATCTACTCTCTTGTCTGCCCTTAAACCGTCCACTTCCAAGCTAATCATAATTCTTTTAAAGTCTCCCATTAGGATCCGTGGTTTTTTAACAGAGTTACTAATGGTTTCCATTTCCTTCCGAAGGGTTGTTTGTTGAAAGGAAAAATTAGATGCATAAATTATAGACACTACGATCCTTGTTTTGCTAGCTAACAAAGTAATGTCTAGATTAATCCATTGCTCACTACCACATAAAAATACAGCATCCACCTCAATGGAGTTAAAGGCTATTATAATTTGTCCATAATGATGAAATTTGTGATTGGATATTGTTTTCCAGTGTGATCCAAATTTTTTTTTTCTAATTTGTCTTTAGAAAATTTATTTATAGTATACCTATCAATATAGGTTTATTATCCTTAAGAAACTCCCTAAGAGCTTCTTGATTTTTAGGGTAGTTTATGCCCCAAAAGTTCTATGTTATTGTTGACATGATGAAGATGGGGAAGTTGAAGATTTAGATCTATTCCTTCTTCCCACATTCCTCTTTCTGACTAACTTGAACTCCTCTTATTTTAAATTTTTAGTAACCTCTATAGGGACTGCCTATGGTATCTCTTTAGATTGAGCCTCCCCCCTTTTAGCTGCATAGACAACTCAGACTTTCCCTTCTATAAATCATTCCCAAAACCTACCATAGAATTTTTTAAAACATTTGCTACAGCCTGATCAACAGTTGTAGAATCTACCAAGTGACATTCAATAGTGGTTGAATTGGGAATCCTATTTATAGCCAACATCGATGCCTAGTTCACCAGACTAGTATTAGATAGATTAGCATCCAATTGTATCGTATCCCCCAATTTCTTTAGATTAGTCACTCAAAACTCATTACGTTCACCTTATGATTTTGCCTATGGTTTGAAGAGTCTAGTATATTAAAAGAATGAGCCAGGCCTGCATCTGCAACCTTTTTATTTGCAATACTAGTAAATTCCTTATAGGAAAAAATGATAAAAAATTTATTTATTGGTCTCCACTCTTTGAACTGCTGTTTGAAAGTGGGTTTCCATTGATAAGAGATGTAAACAGTATCATACCTTAGTTTTTGATTTTCGTGTAGCCTCATCAATTTGATAGCCTCTAGGAGTTCCTTCCCAAGGTCTAGACTTGCACATAATCTAGTGTAACCAACCCTTTTCATGCTTTCAGTAAATTCATCCATAATAGTAGGGTTTCCAACGTAGCTTGCTAATAGCACAAGACCTTTTTCCGACTAGAATTCCAAAGGAATATTATGCAATTGAATCCAAATTAGTACATGTTTCTGATGTATTTTATTTAATGTACTACCCAGACTCTAGAACTGTTAAAAAATCTGATTATTGCCTATTTTCCAGGGTGCACTCTGTGGAATTTCCTTAACATCTGTAATAGAATTAAATTTAAATAGCACCAAGTTAACTTCTGTTAATAAGCAATTCATTAATCCTTTTCTTTTCCATGTTTTTGTAGCCCAGTTAAGTAGAATAGGGAAGGGGGTCTCTTACCCAAGAAGAATCCTACCAAGGTTGACTCCCAAAGTTGTGTCCCTTTTAAAAATACCTTTATAGGAGGGATTACCATCAGCTGGCCACCCATGATTTGAAGAGGCCAATCCTTAAGAGATGCTTTTGAAGGATCTCCAAGTACCTATTTGCAAAATATTCTCCTTGCATTTTCCTACATTGTTTCTTTCGGAGGTTACTGAGAACACTCATGAGGATCCAGGATAGGTGGAGCTTGCAAAAGTAGTAGTAGCGGGAAGGACTCTAAGTTAAGGCTATTAGCCATCTCAGTAAGAGCAGCTCAGCCAAAAGCAAGGGATAGTAGAAGAAGCTTATGGAAGAATAAGAAAAAGAAAAATAGGATCACCTGCTGAGACAAAGGAAAAGGAATTGGAAGGAAGAATAAGGAAAGAAGGTCTGGCTAGAAAACTTAGAAGCAGAAAAAGAAAAAAGGATAGGTTAGGGTAAGGCTAAGAAAGATGGATAGAAAGCAATACAAAGAAAAAACTAGGAGCAGAGAAAAAAGGAGAGCAGGTTAGTGAAAGGCCACAGAATAAGGAAGTGGCTGGTAGAACATCAAAGTTTGTTTTTGAAGTTTCATGTTTCGTATTCTTTGATGATCATATGGGGCTAACTTGTTTTACAACTAAAGATTGGTGTTTTAATGATTTAAAAGAGTTTAAATACATGTTTAAAGGTCTAATTTTTGTTTATTGAAAGTTTGAATGTCCTAATTTTAAGCTAGTCACTTAAGATTAGAGCGAAAGAAAATTTAAGACTTGAGAAATCCACTTAGGTTGTTAGAAAAATCAAGAAACAATATAAATCAATCAATGAATGATAACATTTAATTATTTTTTAGAGTTAGAGTTCAGAAATTAATTTTCTAAAAGTCACCTTCTTATTTTTAAAGCTTATTAACTTAATTTAATGCATGATCAACCTTTAAATTAAACTTAATATAGAAAAGACATAAGTTTTAATCATAACTTTGTCTTGAAATTGTGAACAAACTCTAATTCTGGCTTAAAATTTTTTTAAGGTTTGATTAAATCATTAATCACCTCATCGTTAGTTATTTTCCATAATTTGATAATTTTTCATAATTTAGAAATCATTTTAAAAATAAAAATAGCAAGGTTTGAAGTAAAAGTTAACAAATAAAACCTTTTTAATCATTTATTTGGAATTTATTAATCTAATAATTATCCATTTATTCCTGTGGGACTGACACTTTAGGATCTTAAAAACACCCAACTATATTACTTTTTCGATAGGCGTACTTGTCTTTTCATATTAGTTTTCCAAGTAAAATAATTTAAAAGCATTCCAATTTTCTTAAGTCACCTAACCAACGAAACAAAGATTTTGCCATGCCTTTTCCCAAGAGCAGCACTAACTACAAAGTCACATGCATCAAACATCAACTTGAATGGAAGAGACCAATTAGGCGATACCAAAAGAGGTGGACTAGTAAGCTTCTCTTTTAACAATTGAAAAGAAAGCATACATGTATCATCCAAGTTAAAGATAATGTCTTTGGTCAATAATTCAATAAGGGGTTTAGATATTTTAGAAAAATATTTGATAAAGTACCTGTAGAATCTTGTATGTCTAAGAAAGCTTCGAATTGCTTTAACTAAAGTAGGTGGATGAAGTTGAGCAATAACTTCACATTTTACTGGATCTACCTCCATTCCCTTACTCAAAATTTTATGATCCAAAACAATGCACTCTTGTACGGTGAAATGATATTTTCTCCAATTTAAGAACAAGTTGGTCTCTTCGCATCTTCTTAACAATTTTTTCAAATTTCCATACATACATCGAATGATGTTCCAAATACAGAAAAATCATCTATAAAGAGTTTGATTCAAGTCTTTTATTCTGTTTGCAAAAATTACTACCATAAGACACTAAAAAGTGGCAACAGGTGATTGTTATCTTTTCCTGATCCATAGGGGCAACATGAGTTTTCAAATACCCACTATACCCATCTAAGGCAGAATTAAAACTATGCCTAGATAATCTTTCAACTACTCGATCTATGAAGGGTAAAGGAAAGTGGTCCTTACGTGTGATAACATTTAATTTGTAGTAATTAATGCATATATTCCATCTAGTTACTTTACTTATGGTAGTCATCTTGCTTATTTTTTATCACAGTAGTTCCTCCTTTCTTAGGTACTATCTAAGGAGGACTAACCCACGAAGAGTTAGATATTGGAAAGATAATTCTAGCATCCAGAAGTTTAACTGCCTCATTTTTTTACCACATCCTTTATATTTGGATTAAGCCTACATTGTGGTTGGACTAAAGATTTGATTCCTTCTTCCATAAATATTCTATAAGTACAAATAGAAGGACTTAATCCCTTAATGTTAGCTAAGGTCCAAAGGCTCAAACCTTCTAGATTGAATCCAACTAGAGGTTTCCTTTCCAAATTCTATTCCTCTAACACTTCTTTGACTTCCTTTTTCTCTTCTTCTAGTGAACATGAATGGATTAATGCCCATTGCAAAGGTTCTACGCAAAATGGTTGAATGGAATGTACACTTATGAAATTACATGAATCCATGGTAGAGGGATGCTTCATTCCTCTAAACACATTAAACTCAGTCTCCTCATCTCGAAGTCTGAGAAGAAGCTTTCCTCAATATATATCAATCAGGTCCCTGGCAGTAGCTATGAATGGCCATGGTGCTATCTTCTTCCATATCTAAAATAAGGAAATTAACAAGAAAATTAAATTTATCATCTTTCACAAGAGCGTCCTCAATCGTCTAATTGTAATGATATTGTAGTTGGTTTAGTTTATTCTAATCCTAACTTATTAAAGATAGATAAGGGCATTAGATTAATGCCCGCTCCAAGATCTACTAAAGCCTTATTTATTTGTAAACTACTAATTATACTAGGAATGGTGAAACTACTAGGGTCCTTGACCTTTGGAGGTAACTTCTTCATAAGGATAGCAAAACACTCTTCATTAAGCTTAACAGTCTAATACTCCTCCAATCTTCTCTTCTTGCACATAATTGCTTTAAAAAATTTAGAATAAGAGAGCATCTGAGCAATTTCCTCAACAAATAGGATATTAATATGCAGCTTCTTAAACATTTCCAAGAACTTCTCGAATCTCTTAGCGAAGATTGTATTCTTTAACCTTTGAGGGTAAGGAATCCCATATTTATAAGGTTGTACATTTGGATCAGAAAAAAACTTATGTGGCATAACAAATCTTTCAACCTTAACTTCCTTCCCTTTCTTATTTTCCTCAATTCTCTCTCTTCTGTCACGTTCTTTTTCTTTCTCTTTCTCTTTAGCTCTCTCTTTTCCCTCATTGGCCCTCCCTCTTTTTCCATCTTCTCTTTCTTTCTATTTCTTTTGATCCTCCACCAATACTTGCTTTCCTTTCCTTTCTTTTCTATCTTTTTCGTTTCATTCTCAACTTCTCTTTCACTTCTTAGGACGATAGCCTTAGCATGCACTTTAGGATTGCATTCAGTAGTGCTAGGTAGGTTACTAGGTATCATTTACTGTAAGAGTTGTTTAATTTGATGAGCTCGAGTCTCCAAATTCTTAATTGACGGCTCATGGTTTTGCATCCTTGTCTTGTTAGTGTGTATGTACTTAAGAATTGTCTCTTCAAAACTAGGTGACTCTCTTGAAGATTGACTGGCTCTAAAGCTAGGTGAAGGTGCTCTTTGAATTTTAGCTTGAGGTTGTTATGATAGTTATTGATAGTTTTGGTTATTGCTTCGTAAAAAGCTTGGATCGCTCCTCTAAGAAAGATTATAAGTGTTTGAAAAATGGTTTCCTCTTGGCCTACTAAAATTGTTAACAAACTTAACTTGATCTGGTTTTCAAGCAAAAATACTCCCTTCTTGACACCTTAATGATGAAAGGGAGGCACTACCACAACTTGCTCTATGAGTACTACTCTCAGGTCCAGTCACTAAACTATCTAACTTTTTGCTCAATACTTCTATTTAACCTATAAGAGATACTGTATCTTTGGTTGTATAAACACCATGTAGTTTTCTTAAATTGAATTTAGAATTATACTGAACATTTTTTGTAACCATTTGATAGGGGTCAAATTGACATGATTTTTATGGTTAATTTGTTAAATTATGACCCTTATTTCAGTGTTTAATTATTTAATTGATGCCCTATAATGTTTGATTTGAAGAATGGAGCTTAATGATGAAGATTAGAGAAAAAACATCAAGAAACACCTCCTTGTACTAACCATTAACGGCCCCCTGAAGAGGGTGCCATTGTTGAAGAGCATGGGGCCATTTATACTATCCAGAAGTTGGGCTATAATAGCACCATGAGAGGGTGCCATTGTAGGGTGACAGGGTGCCGTTGTACTCCAAGTCAACAATTTTAACTTGGGGTCTTGCAAATTTAAACCTTGGTGTGATATCAATTAATTCCCTTATCTTCTGGCATGTGAGGGTAGGCTTCCAGGGTCTGCATAGAGCCAAAAACAACGGATAACATGAATCAATTAGCTAGTAATAAGATCAACTTAATGTGAGAAGCTCTAGCTTCTCTCTTCTTTTTCTTCCTTGAACACTTAGGCTTCAAACACTTAGATTTCGAGCTTCTGATTGTATTTTTAGTTCTGTAAATTGGAGATTGTAGCTAAGATCCATATCTGAGACTAACTCAGATTGTCCATTATATTCTACTATTTTTCAGATTAAATTAATGACTAAGTTCTTATGTGTATATCTTTGCATATGCTTTGATTTTATTGCTAGATCTTGTTGATTTAGAGCTGTTGTCATCTCCAGATCATCTTAAGGAGTCCAAGGCTTGTCCAGAAGGATTCTAAACACGTCTTGTAACTTCTATTTTATTTATTTCAGCTCATTTTTATAGATCTA
>JAOXYD010033564.1:0-14031 GCA_028565735.1 Pinacopodium congolense | reverse complement strand
GATGAAATAATTTGTTCAAAAATTGATTCAGCCTTCAGAAGGTCATAATCAAATGTAGTTGAAACCACATAGAGGTAAGTGGATAGCTTCGAATTATAATAAACCATGAAGTGTCCTTCTTCATTTCGTCTTTTACTTTTATGGATTTATTTTATTTTTTACTTTATTGTAATTCTTCATTTAAATTCATTAAAATTTTTGTTTAGCTATCGGGTTTAAAGAAATCGATAAAAGATTATGATGAATAATTAAGATGAAAATTTTAATATCTAATGCACCCCTTCCCCCTTTTAGGTACTATATAGGCCTAATAATCAAGGAAAACTTCAAATGCAAGGCACACAAAACACATAAGTCAAAAAAAATGCAATAATAAATGATAGTTTGAATCTAACAATGGTAAGAGATAATATAAAACTAGCTTGACCGAGAACATTAATCATTCAGGAAGATCCAAAATATTCACTTATTCCATTCACTTCATATATTTAAATTGAAGGTGTACATTAATTAGATCATTACTATCTTATGATTACATCCAAGGTATTTGAAAGCAAACACTACTCCTAATTACCATGTGGAGGTAGGCTATCACTAAGCAATCACTCATGAAATGTCTTGATTTTGGAAGGAACAATCCCTATGTTTCACATTTTTCATTTCAACTTGTTTTTCTTACATTGGCAAAGAACAACCACCTAGTCTTTTTACGTGATTATGCACTTCTTTGGGGACATAACTCCAGTTACTTATCTAGGTGATGTTCTTTTAGCAAGGTTGAAGTATCATTTGGCCTTTTTACGTGAAGGTGTACATCATTAGGGGCACATCCCTGGTTACTAGGCCAAATCAAAATTCATAACTGGCCTTTGGCCCCACTTTTAACTCCTTTTCTTGTGCCTTTTTCTTTTTTTTTTCAATAAATAAGTTAGAGAAGTGGTAATTCAATTTCAATTATGTTGTAGACCTATGTCACTATGCTATGTTGATTTGGTATCACTTTTTTAGCTCAAATAAATTAATCAATTGATTGATTGGTTTATTTGAGCTTATTTAGTTTTAGACTGATCAATAGTTCCTAATCAAGTTGGTTGGATATGATAGTGGGCAATATATGATCCTTCCCTATGAAGGTGTATCTAAGGTCGAACGATAAGGGTTTCAACTTGAAGGTGGGTGTCCTCATAATAGAAGTGGGGTGGGTGCTTCAATTCACTCCAAATTTTCTTGCTTTAGTTCCTCAACCAACTCTTACTTTCCTAAGCTCTTATCTCCTTTTAACCCCATAACTCCCTCAAATTGCTCTTGTAACTCCTATATACACTCATCCACTATATTAATCTTCATACAAACATTTCTTTCTGGTGGATTCTTTAAGTACTTACTCATGCCAAATTCCACTTGTTAATCCTAATCCTTAACACTACCTTCCCCTTATGCAAATCCACTAGTTCCTTTCTGGTATTTAAGAAAGGTCTTCACAAAATCAATGGAAAATTCCTGTCTTCTGCAAAATCAAGCACAAAAAAATCATCTAGAATTATAAATTTATCCACCTTTACCAATATGTATTCAACTATTCCATATCACTTCTTAATAAATTAATCCACCAATTAAATATGTATGGAAGTTGACCTTACATCACCTAGTTCAAATTTCTTAAAAATAGATAAAGGAATTAAGTTAGTACTTACTCTTAATTCATATAAATATTTATAAAATTCCCAGTTACCAACAACACATTATATAGTGAAAATCCCTAGATCTTGCAACTTATATGGCATATAGTTAGTGATGACTGAACTAAAACTCTTTGTTAGGGCCACTATTTGATTATCCTCCTAAGTGCGCTTGTTAATTAGGAGACCCTTAAAAAACTTAGTGTACTTAGCCATATTCTCTAATTCTTCCACAAATGACAAATTGGTTTGCAACTTCTTCAATTTCTCTAAGAACTTGGAGAATTATGTATCCATTTAATTCTTTTAAAGTCCTTGTGGAAAGGGAATCTTTGTCTTGTATAATGGTGGTGACATATGGGGCTTCCCTTACCCCTTTTCTTCTTCATTCCTTTGGCTTTCCTCTTTAATCTCTCGGCCTTCACCATTGGCTCCTCTAGTTGCTTGCCACTCCTAAATGTGATTGCATTTAATTACTCCCTTGGATTTGCTTCTATATTGCTTGGAAGGCTCCCCAAACATCTTGATAATAAAGCATTAGCAAAATTTCCCACTTGAACCTCCAATTTATTGATGGAAGATGCATGTTTCTTTACAATTTAGTCAAATCTTGGCTTCCATCCTCTTTTATCCTTCCCCTAGACTAGTGAACTTGGAACCTAAAACATGCACCAACTTGTCCATCTTATTCTCTAAAGACTCAAATCTATCTTATTGGAAATTAGGTAGGCCTTGTGGTCTCACATTATTACCGGCATTGTTAGTCTAAGAGAAATTGAGGGGTTTTTCCACACTAGATTATAAGTATAGGATTATAAATTGTTATCTGTTTGTTGCGCTCCCATGTAGTTCCCTTGCTTCGTTTCACTAGTATCCATATCAATCAATTGATAATGACATGACTATCTTACCTATAAAGCTTAAATTAAAGTTCCATGGCCTTTACCAAAGAGGAAGAAGTGCCTTACATGCTGCTTAGTTGCTTGGTGAGGGCTGAAATTTGTACTCGAAAAGATATCATTGAATCAATAGGAATCATCTGCTTTTACTCTTTTAAACCATGTTTTATCCTCTCATTTGACCCTTGACAACCTTTTTTTTTTCATTTCCTTAATAGATCATGGATTGCATCTATGGCCTTCCTCATTAGAGAACCTCTATCTACTGCATCAATTCTTCCTCTTGTGTGTTAGTTCACCCTATCATATAATGTTTGCCCAAAAAAAAAAACTTTTTTTCCATAGGTTGATTGTGCTGTTGACAACTTCTTTATAGTTCCTTGAACCTCTTCCATGCCTCATACAATGACTACCCATCTATTTTTTGGAAGCTAGTGATCTCCTTAATGATGTTTGATGTCTTTGTCAATGGGAACTACTTGACTGGGAAGACTTGTGCAAGTTGCTCCCATATAGTAATGTTCTCCATGTTAAGTGAATTCAACAATATTTTAGCATAATCCTTTAAGGTGAATTAAAAAAATTGCATCTTGACAGCATCTTATGACAATATATTATATCAAAAGGTATCACAAATCTCTAAGAAGTTTGCTAAATGGGCATTGAGGTCTTCATTTGCCAACCTGTAAAATTAAACACTTATTTGAAGCATGTTGAGTAGAGTCAATTTGATCTTAAAATTGTGAACTTAAATAGGAGGCCTTATTATCCCTTGTTAATTTGCATTCAAGCTTGGCCTCATAAAATCCATGAATGTTTTTTTATTCCCTCTTTGCTCTCCTTGTTCTGCCAATGTTCTTTTAATGGTCTCTTAATGCTTTGCTCTTTGTAACTCTCTTTCTTGTCTAGTGATGTCCAAAAACATTTAATCAATTATCTCACTTTAACTTCTTGTGCTCCTTATGTTCATGCCCCTGCAAATACATAAGGAAAGGTATCTAAATCTTTAAATCAAAATTAATCAAATTAAGTAAAATGCTAAAATTTATAATCCTAGGGAATAACGTCAAAAGCTTGATAATCACTAACTTATTTCAAGTTATATCTCAAGTGTATGAGTCATAAAAATGTAGTATAATCAATATCATTGTTGCATTAGTTAGGCAACTTAACAGCTTTGAATGGTTTTAAAATGATTTTACTTTGAAAACCAACGGAATAAAGGCAAGTGCACCTATCATAAAAGTAATATAATAGAGTAAATTTAAGACTTTGGATGTCGATCCCACGGAGAAAAATTGGCTTAATTACTACATTGATCAGATTACAATAATTTAGATAAATCCAAAAACATTGATTAAAAACCTTAAAAATTGCTAAACTAGACTAACTTGGCTGAAATACTTCAAAAATGATTTTTAATTGCTTGTAAAAAATTCTAAAAATTACCAAATGTGTGTTTGCTAGTTCTAACTACACTATAAGTATATAGATCACAACTTATAATATAATTGATATCGATCCCACAAGGATTGAATCTAGACACTTAATGATTTGAACTTCACTTTGTTGAAGGTAAAATAAGATGGTATGAACTGAAAATTAAACTTAAACTAACGAAACTTGAATGTAAACTCAATATTGGAGACTTAGGGGTTGTTCTATCCTTATTTATCCTCCTTTATCTCATTGATTTAATTTTGTTTGACCCAAGATTTTCTAAAGTTTCATTATCCTCTCTCAACGTGTAACAAATTGTTTCTAATTAAAATAAGATAGAATTAGACTTGCAATCTCTCAATCTACAAATCCTTTCCTAAATATTTGACTAGATATGAAGCAATCCTATAGATAATTAATAAAATAATTAAGATCTCTATTTAACCACTTATTAATCTATTAATTACAGATCTTTTAAGTTATCAACTCTTGTTGCGCGCCCTAACTCAAATAAATCAAAACAATCTCTATTCAACACAAATAATTATGCATTAAATCAATAAAAATAAAGTTGGATAAGCAATTCAAGAAAAATCCCTAAACTAAATTTAGCAATCCATAACCATGTTCAAACAAATACTATTCAAATTAAACATCAAAAGGAAGGAAAAGGAAAAGAGAAAACTAATGGCATAGGTTGAAGTCTCCTTTTTAGGAAAATCAGGATAACACTTGTTGAATCTTGAGCCTCCTCTCCAAAATTGAGTTCTCCACCTTTCTTCTCTAAACAAAACCTTATTTTCTATTTTGGATCTCTCCTAGGGTAAGAATGTGGCTGCTAGGTTAATTCCCATGACCTTTTAATCCCAAAACTTCATAAAACATGTGATTACACGTTTTGCCACATCATCCCTACCAAATCAGTTTTTTCTAGCTTTCACCTTTGCATCCTATGTTTAGTATATCTTCGTACACAGACTTCCTTTTGACCTGAAATTTGACATGTAGGCTCCTCACCTGCTATACTAGCTCCCTATTAAATTTCATTGCAATCCAAGCTATAGAAGAGCATCTAATGCATCAACGAATTTCGAGTCTCAATTGTTACCTACACATCCAAACATCAAAGTGCATCAACTCATTCCTCAAATAAGTTCATATTTTGCCCTTAAACACTAAAAAAAATACAAAAAACAATCAAACACCTAAAAAATAATGAAAATGGATGCAAAAGTTCATACAAACTAAGATTAAAACACACAAACAACATTTAAAATGCCTAAAAACAACCTAAAAACATACTATGAAAACATACTATGAAAACACTCTTATCAATGTGTAAATTAACTAAGGATTAGGTGATTGATGATTTAATTGAGCTTTGAAAACATTTCGAGTTTGATTAAAGTTCATTGACAAAATCAAAGCAAAGATATGGTTAAGACTTTGCTTTTTCTCCACTTAATCTTGAGTAAAGTTTGGTTATGCTTTAAATCAAGTAAATGGGCTTTATTTTCATGGATGTGAGTTTTGGAAAATTAATCTCAAATGTCTAAATTTCACAAAAAATCTAGGTTTGGTCATGTAAGGATTAATTCATGTTGCTTATTGATTTTTTAACAAATTAAGATGATTTCTCAAGCTTAACTTGTCTTTAACACTAATTTTAAGTGGCTAGCCTAAAATCAGCTCAATTAATCCTTCAATAAAAAAAATACAAAACCTTTAACAAGTCTTTAATCTCTCTTAAATCATAAAAACATCAATCCTTAGCAATAAAAATGATTTGGTCACATGTATTAATCAAGACATACAAAACATACATCTTATACAACATATCTTGATAGATATATAAAAAATAGGCTGAAATAATAAGTTTAGAGTGTATAAAATAGGTTTGTAAGACTTCTAGACATATCTTATAACTCTCACCTTGATCTGAAATGTAGCATAACCTCTGAATCGATTCAAACTTGTAGAAAAATGAAAGAACATACAAGGTTATAAGCATAAGAACAAGTGCTTCGATTAATCTGAAAAGAAGAGCACAATAACAAGTAATATGAGTTAGAAACCCCCTGAATGTGAGTTATAAACTAAGAAATATATCTTAACACCAAGCTCAAATGTTCAGAAACTTAAAAAACAACACTAAAATTCAAATACAAAGTGTTTGAAGCTAAAGACTAAGTGAAAGACTATGAAGAGAGAAGAAGGATTCTCTGTTTCTATAGCAAATTTGTTCTCCCTTCTCAGTCCATGTTTCTTTTGTGTTTTTATTTATTTTTACAGCTACGACTACCTCCCACATGTGCTAACAGACAAGGATATCAATTAGAGACACGCCACAGTTGCCATCCTAGAGATTTAGAGTTGAAATTGTTGACTATTGCATTCAAAGACACCTTGCCTCTAATTAACAGCACCTTGAGAGACCGTAGCTAATGGTCAAATGTTTTCTCCTTAAACGACACCCTATTTATCCGTTAATGTAACCCTAGCAAGGGGCCGTTAATGGACTGAAATAAGATGAATCCTTTTAGTTTTGATCCAATATTCATCTTCAAGCTCCATCCTGCAAATTAAATATAATAACATACAAATTTAACAATTAAGCATTGAACTATGGGTCATAATTCAAAACATTAACTATTAAAACTCTATCAATTTGACCCCAAAAAATACCCCCACACTTAAACATTTACTTATCCTCAAGAAAATTAATTCATCATCAATTTCATAATAGGATACAAAATAGGAAAAATCAATTTAAAATTAATACCATATTTATTGAAAATTCTTTCTTAATCCTTCAAAAACATTGACACATGGAAATGTTACAAGATTAATGAATCATATAAAATTGGAAATGCATTTAAATCATTTCATTCTTATTCAAGCTTCAGCCTAAATCTAAAAATCATTTCCACATGTAAAAGACAAATACACTGAGTTTAATGCATCATCTTTTTGACACTTCCACATCCTTTAAGTAATTTAAAACATAAATTAATTAATCACCTAATTAATTAAATTCGTAAGTAGTTTAGTTGAAAGCTCACTTTAGTCTTTTTACACGAAGATAAACATTTTGTTGTGAACAACCCCAATTACTTAACTGTGTCACAGTAGTTCAACCGACTATTAGTCCCACTTATAACTTCAAATCTTACATACATATTTATTTTTTCTTTTCTTTTTTTCTTTTTCTTTGTTTTCTTTTTTTTAGTTGTATTTTTTATATACACATACACAAGATTAGAAATCAGAAGAGTGGTTCTACTTCCTTATTTAACTAATTAAGTAATTAATGTTATCTTTTAATTATGTTTTTCTTTTTAGTGTTAATCCTAGTTCTTTTTCTTTTTTTTAATGGTAAAAGTGCTTTCAAAGAAGTTACAAAATTACTCAAGCAATTGCATTTTATATGTGGAATATCATTCTAATCATTAAGTACTAAGCTTCTAAATTATGAAATGAGTTAAAAAAGGCATTTAGTCATTAATAATTAAAATTAATCGTATAAAATTTCAAATTGTCAAAATAATTGATTTCAAATGAAAGCATAGACAATAAGAAGGATTAAAAACAATTCCACATTTTATAGATTATGATGAAATTGATGATAAATCAAGTTATTCTGAAAGAAACAAAACTTAAGTGCATAATAGATCAATATAATGGTATCCCTCCCCCAGTCTTAAACTAAACATTGTCCTTAATGTTTAAAATAGAAAATGAAAAGCATAATGTAGGATAGTAGGGAAAGAAATACACCCATGTGATGTAGACTTGACGATCAATTGTTGTAATGGAATGGATGTGCAGGAACAGAAATCAACAGAAAGATAACATAGAAAAAATGGCCAAAAGATGCTTCGCTCGTATAAATATGGAAGTTAAATACATCAAGGAATAAAAATACATCAAAAGTAGTCAATAGATCTGACAGAAAAACAACGTAAACATACATTAAGAAAGGGAAACCTAAAATACTAAACTTGAACTAAAAAAACAAAGGTAATAACCAAAGGAACTAAGCAGGAGGATCATCGACAACCCGTGAATGATGGTATTCCTCTAGTCTTCCTACTTGCACAAATAAATCATCTACCTGATGCTTAAGGCTATCAAAAATTGAATCAATTGCCCCTCCCCTCCCCCCCCCCCAAAAAAAAAGCAAAAAAGCATAGAAAACAAGGTAGTATGAAAACTCAGAAAGCTCAGAAGTGAGGAGACCCTCCATGTTAACCATGTACTGCATCATTGCAATATGAGGAATTATCACAAGAGGATGGTGGGGGTAGTAGGTGAAACACGTCTTTGATGAGGAGCACTCTGAGTGAGTCAACTGATGCCTTATCCATCTCCTCCTCAGTCGTCGTAGGTGTTGGCTCAGGTCCCGAACCATCTTCAGGTGCCTCTTGTGCACCTTTCTTAATCCATCACCCTAGGTGAAAAACAAAACTCCATTTCTTAAGAAGGGCTACATTGACCATGATCTTAGAAGACCAATCCATAACCTCCTCTGACTCCAAAGGAACTCCATCGTCTATAAATATCCTCGTCAATAAGCAGGGAAAGTTGAAATTCTTAGTAAGCCTTTTAAGCTTAACCACATCTCGCATACTAAGAATAATAAAACCCAATAATGGTATCCCAATAATAGCACCTAAACCAAATAAGATCTTATGCAACAGATAGATATCAACAATCTGCATCTCTTTCAACCCACTAGCCCGAGGTGTAACGCTAGAACTATGTATGGCAATAATACTACACTTATGAATACCTAGGTTAGCAATGGTATAACATCTACTGTTCCTAGCCAATGGAAAAGCTTCTTTAGCAATTAGAATGGAAAAAGACGGATCCGTATAAACTAAATCACCATGTAACAAGTCCTTAGTCTTAATGTAGACATCACCCTCATCAAGTACTCATAACAATGTCAAAATAGAACCATGAGTTATCAGAATAGGAATACCTCGAATTGAAGATCAAATTTCGATCATCTCGGAGTATGCTTTTTCCTCGTTGGTCGCATAGAACTCCTGAACAAGGTTAGGATAGAAAGGACCCGAGAAAGTCACCACTGTCTCCTATTTGATGCTTCAAAATTCTCCTGAAAGGTCAAATTAAGCCTCAATATCTAGATAAATTGGATGTTTTACAATAAACTCATTGCTATGGTGCAACTGATACCTGTTAAAATTTTCATACTCATTAATTGGGAAAGATCATAGGCCAATATTTTCCTCGGTGGTGCCATTTGTTTCAAAAATATTTAGCAAATACACTGAAATAGGTTAGAAAATTCAAAGAAAATCATAAATTTCTTTTGAAATATTTTTGAAAAAATCCTTGATTTTTTTAAAATTCCTAAAAATTCGATCGTAACGATAGACTTCAAAATTGGCATAAAAAGCTTATGAAATTTTGAACACAATGATGCCAATTATAGTTAAATGGAAGCCTATATCAAGAGAAAATTGAAAAAGAATACCTGGATAGAGAATAGGGATCTGGATATTGCATAACAGATTCTAAAAAACTTTGTTGATTTTCATAGAAAATTGAAGAAAGAGTAATGTAGATGATTGAAAATGCGACAAATAAACACTAAGAATGCTCAAAGTGGTTGAGAAATGAGAAAGTTATGGGATTTTGAAGGTTTAGGGAGAAAATAGAAGCGGAGACAAAAACGTTGAATTGCATAGTTTTTATACTTTCTATGTCTATTAACAGCACCATGATCTTCCTTTAACAACGTCATTGATAATTTGATAAGGTGTTGTTTAAGGTCTAGAAACGTTGTAAACAAAGGTATCCTCTCATCCATCAACATGACCTTAGTAGGGTACCGTTGATGGTCTACCTAAAGCCTAATTTTATCATTTCCTTCCAAATTTCCAAACAAAACCTCATAAATTCAAGTCCTAACAATAGGAAGTGAATTATCCATCAATTTTCTTTAGAATCAAATTAAAAACACTCATAAATTCAAATGAAACACAGAAAACTAATGACATTCTAAGGAAAACACACTAAACTTAATTCAAACACACTTAAAAGGTTCCAACACGTTATTTAAAAGATCCTAACACACAAAATAAAATAAAATCACACATAATTACCTACCAAACTTAAAAAATTCCTAGTTCAATGAGGATTAAGTAGTGAAAGAGTCTCAGAAGACTGCTCAATTAAACTAGGCATGTACAACTTCACTCTTCACCCATTAACCTAGAAACATGAGTGACCATTAGTAACTTCAATTTTTCCAAATGGATAAATCTTGGTCACATCATAAGGACCACCCATCGTGACTTTAATTTGCCTAGAAACAACTTCAATCTTGAATTATAAACCAAGACCTTATAACCAACTTTGAATTGTCTCTGAATGATATGCTTATCATGTCATCTCTTGACTCGTTGTTTATAAAATTTAGAGTTATCATAAGGTTCAAAACAAAACTCATCAAACTCATTCAATTGAAAAAGCCTCTCTTCTCCAGCCTTCTTTGAGTCAAAATTCAGAAAAATTGATAGCCCAATAGGCACGATGTTCTAACTTAACAGGAAAATGAAAAGCCTTACCATAGACCAACTTATAAGGAGAAATTCCAGTGGGCATCTTATATGCAGTTCAATATGCCTACACTGCATCATCTAACTTTATGGACTAATCTTTTCTTGAAGAACTAATGATTTTTTCCAAAATTCTCTTGATTTCTTGATTAGATATTTCAACTTGACCGCATAGTCTAAGGATGGTAAGGTGTAGCAACCTTATGGGTAATACCATAATTGGATAAGAGGGATTTGAATTGCTTATTACAGAAATATGTTCCCCCATCACTTATAATGGCATTAGGCGTCCTAAATTGGGTGAATATGTTCTTCTTAAGAAAATGAACTGTATCTCATACATCATGGGTTGAAAGTGCAACTGCTTCAACCCATTTACTCCCATAATCAACAGCCACCAAGAGGTATTGGTTTGAGTATGATGAATGGAATGGACCTATGAAGTCAATACCCCAAACATCAAAGATTTCACAAACTAAAATGTTGGTTACTGGTATCTCTGTCTCCCAGAAATATTACCATCCCTTTAACAATTATCATAAGATTTTACATAATGAAATGCGTCCTTAAACAATGTAGGCCAATATAAACCACACTCAAGCACTTTGTGTGTAGTCCTAGTAGGGCCAAAGTATCCTCCAGTTTCCTTTGAATGAAAATGACTTATAATTGAGGGCACTTCTTCAACAAGAACACATTTGCAAATCATTCCATTGACACATATCTTATAAAGAAAAGGGTTGTACCAGATATAGCGCTTAACCTCTGAAAAGAATTTCTTCTTTTGTTGGTATGAAAAGTTAGGAGGGATCACATTACTAGCCAAGTAATTCAGTATGTCTATATACCATGGTAGGGTAAGCATGGCTAGTAAGTGTTCTTTAGGAAATACCTCCTTTGTGTTTTGGTTTTCTCCTTTATCCATTCAGACGAGATAATTGATCTACCATAAAATTTTCAGATGAGATAAGTGATCTACCACGAAATTTTCTTTACTTTTCTTATCTTTGATTTCTATGTCAAAAGGAGAACCCATCGAATCAAATGTGGCTTAGCATCCGGTTTTTTCATAAGGTATTTCAATGCAGAATGGTTCGTATAGACTATCACCTTTGAAAGAACCAAATAGGATTGAAACATATCAATTGCAATCACCATAGCTATCATCTTCTACTCAGTAGTGGTGTAACTATTTTGAGCATCATTCAAAATGTGATTTTCATAATAAATTGGATGGAAAAGCTTTCCATGTCTTTGTCTAAGTGCTGCACCAACTACAAAGTTAATAGTATCATACATCAACTCAAAAGGAGTAAAGCCCCTTATTAAGATTAATAATGCAGAATGTGTCCTTGGTCAAAAACTTAATAAGGGACTTTGCTATCTTGGAAAAATCCTTGATAAAGTGTCTATAGAATCCAGCATGTCTAGGAAAACTCTAAATTGCTCTAATTGAATTTGGTGGAGGTAGTTGAGCAATGACTTATACTTTTGCTGGATCTACTTCAACGCCTTTACTTGAAATCTTATGACCTAACACTATACATTCTTGCACCATGAAATGGCATTTTTCCAATTCAAATCCAAGTTGGTTTCTTCACATCTCCTTAGAACTTTCTCTAGATTCTCCAAACATGCATCGAAGGATGTACCAAATACTGAAAAATCATCAATGAACATTTTAATGCATGACTCAATAATATCTGCAAAAATTGCTATCATGCAGCGCTATGAAGTGGTAGGGGCACTACACAAGGCCAAAGGTATGTGGCAATATGGAAAGGTGCCATATGGACATGTAAATGTTGTCTTGTCTTAGTCTTCAAGGGCAACAGGAATTTGAAAATATCTGTTGTATCCATCTAAAGCACAATGAAAACTATGCCCAATTAAACTTTCTATGACTTGATCAATGAAGGGTAAAGGAAAGTGATCCTTTCTGATGGTGTCATTTAATTTATGATAATCGATGCACATACGCTAATCTATTACTTTCCTTGTGGCAATAAGTTCCTCATGCTCACTTTTCATGAAAGTAGTCCTTCCTTTCTTTGGTATTACTTGAATCGGACTAACTCATGCAAAGTTAGAAATGGGATAAATACTACCAGCATCAAGGAGCTTGAATACTTCATTTTTCACTACTTCCTTCATGTTTGGATTTAATCTATGCTCAGGTTAGACCAAAGGTTTACTTCCTTCTTTAATGAATATTCGATGCATAAAATTGGAAGGACTTAATCCTTTAATATTTGCTGAGGTATATCCTATATCATTTTGATGCTCTCTAAGAACTCTTAATAATCTCTCCTACATCGTATCAATTAATGATGATAAAATGATAACAAGAAATTGAGATGGAGGCCTTAAAAACACATGCTTCAAATTTGAGGGAAGAAGCTTTAATTCAAGAGTTTGAGGCTCTTCAATTGATGGCTTTGGAAGGGATTGGATTAGTCTATCCAAAGTCTTAAACATTCTAAATTGTATCCAATTAGAAGACTCCTTTCCAACTTCTAATCTAAACAAAGATAGTCAAATGGATCAATTGAAGTAGAATGAACTCCAATAAAGTTTCATGAATCTAGGGTGGATGGATGCTTCATTGCTCAAAAAAAATTGGACTCAATCTCTTCATCTTGAAGCTTGAGAATGAGCCTTTCACCACGTACATCAATAAGTGCCTTTGCATTAGCCATGAATGGTCATCCTAAAATCATAGGAACTGTATTGTCCTCTATATCCAAGACAACGAAATCAACAAGGAATATCAATTTGTCAACCTTAACCAAAACTTCTTTGATGATCCCTCCTATATAGGTGACTGATCTGTCAACCAATTTCTATGAGATAGTAGCGGGTTTAGGTTCATCTAATCCTAATTTCTTGAAAATTGATAAGGGCATTAAATTAATGCTTCCTCTAAGATCCATCAAATCCCTATCAATTTGTAAGCTACTAATTGTAGGTCCTTGAGCTTTAAAGGTAACTTCTTTAACAAGATAGCAAAACACTCTTCATTAAGCTTAACCGTCTCATAAAAATTTTACATAAGAAGGCATTTGTGCAATTGCCTCAGCAAATGGGATATTAATATGTAATGTCTTAAACATCTCTAAAAATTTCTGAAATTTCTTGTCCATGTGTGTATTCTTCAATCATTAAGGGTATGATATCCTAGGCTTATAAGGTTATACATTGGGATCAGCAAATAACCTAGGTGGCTTATCTGAGCTTGCACCCTTATCATCTTTTCGTTCTTTTTCTCTTCTTCCTTAACTCTCTCTCTTTTGTCATGTCCTTCTTCTTCTCTCTCCACCATCACTTGCTTTTGCTTCTCTTATTCCTTCTTCCTTTCACTCTCAACCTCCTTTCCACTTCTTAAAGTAATTGCCTTTGTTTGCTCTATAGGATTGGTTT
>JAOXYD010033554.1:0-14031 GCA_028565735.1 Pinacopodium congolense | reverse complement strand
TCACCCCTTTCTTTTGAATGGGGCATCAACAGTAAGAAAGTCAGTAGTAGTGGTACCATCTCTAGTTCTTTACTGATTATGTATATTTTAGCAAGGGACGGAAAGAAGTAGATCAGTAGGAATACTAGGGCCTGCTTTAGAGCTAGCCACACCAAGCCTAGTTCTCTTGCCCGCTTCGCTTGTCGGGCTTAAAGCGGAACTGAGCTTCTCACTAAGAGAATCGTAAGCTTCATTTCATCAAACGAGACTCGGAAAGAGTGGCGTTAAAGAGGACTGGGGAGCCTCTCGAAGTCTCCGATCTCACAGATGGTTAGGCGTTCCTTCGCTTGTTCAGAAGCTTGGCTAGTTCTCCTTACTCGGACATTCTGTTCATCCGACCACCGCCCATGCTTCCAATTTCGTTGTAACGAGATCTAGTTCTGGAGTTAGAGTTAACATCGATTGCTAAACTCCTTTTCGGAGAGCTCAGAAAATGCAGACTGAAAGTGAAACTGCCTGCCTTTCTTTCAAGATCAAGATACTACTACTCCTATGATTTCATTACAGGGAAAGGAAGTTAAACCTCTCAAACTCGGAAAAGAAAAATCGAATGTTTCTTGACCAGGAGCAATAGACCCCGAAAGGTGTGAAGTTCTTGACTGTTATAATAAGTCTTTTGGGTTACTAAGAGTTATGATTCAGATGTGTATGATGAGTATGATTCAGATGAGTATGAGTAGTCTAGTGCTATTTGTATACAGGGTGAAATCATAGGAGTCCAGTAGTATGGAAACCTTCCTATAACTCTCAACGTTTTAATAGCAGCCTTTTTTCGGCTCCTTCACACTCCTTATTGAAATAAAGGGGTGCTTCTAAACTTGGCTGGCAGTGAGAGGTTTCCACCTGAGAGATTTGCTGCTATTCTTTAGTCCGGGTCTACGCTTGGTTGTAAGGCAAGGAATGATAGCAATAGTGCTTTACGAGAAAAGAACCTCCTTTATTCTCTTTAACCGCCTTTGCTCGTTCTCGTTTGATACCTTTATTGGCTAACTAAGAGACTAGGAAGAGGCATATGCCAGAACTGCTTTCACGAATGAATCCCCTGTTGTTAGGACAAAAAAGCTGCTTGGGTCTCCCTTTGTTTGCTAGAATAGACTCTTATATGGACAGAAATGCGCCTTAGAGAAGATAGCTAGTTTTGTCCTCGTTAGGGTTAGGGAAAGACCTGCTTGCCGCCCTTTTTGCCTTGCCTTACTATATCTAAAATCTTGTCTTTCCTTTTGGGGATTACGCTACCGCCCCTTACAATAGGAATTCATGACAACATAGTTTCTCTAAGAGGAGTCTAGAGTTAGTTGATATAAGTCACAAGTCGTAGGGTAGCCTAATCCTAATTTACATTGATTGAATTCCCTAAACAGTCGTAAGCCCGTATCTAGCTTTCCGCTGGCCTGATTAGTAGTCAGACTGATGATCTACCCGTCTCCGAGGGGGTAGACCTGCCGGCAACTCCTACGGCAAAAGAAAAGCGAACTCTTCCTTAACTTAAGCAGCGCTATGCTTCATCCTCAAGGTCAACGGTTCTAGCCTCCTGAACCGTCATAATGGACTTATAAAAAGCCTCTTCTGCCATTTTTACCGATTTGGCTATTTGGGCCGTTTTACTCATTTCTTTGATTACCAGGGCATAAGACTGCCCGCTCCACCACGTGCATAAACTAATTATCTCATGATAGGCCAAAGCGTGACCTTTTTTCTGGCCAAACTCTGTGACAGGGATATAAAAAAGGGTGTAATCCCGATTTCTCTAAAGCGCTACGTCTTTTCCCGGCCATCATGCATCGCTCCAACCTCCTATTGCCACAGCCTTACAAGCCAAGCAAGAAGTGAAAAATCTCAATCAATAGGGACCTTACTGCCGTTCCCAGCTTAAGCGTCTACACCTCCCAACAAAGTGAATGTACCTTATGGAACCTCCGATAGGGACTTGGATGAAGCCCGCCGACCTTCTCCACCTGCTCTGTAGATGGAACCTTCGTAGAGCTACCACTTTAGAGAATCATTTTGGTCTTTTTGCCCCGGCCAAGGGCACACCACATTCGAAAGAGATCCCTCAGACTCCAGTCCTACCCCGTCTTCTTAGGATTAAGGTTGCAGCACAGTTTTATGTAGAAGTGGCTATGATAGCAAAGAGCAGAAGAGAAGAAAGATATGTATTATATATAATAAGATAATAGTTGAGAGCACTGCTAGAAAGATAAAGATGGCGATAAGAGATTCGTTCTGTCTTTCTTCACTTCTGATCTTTATCTATGATATTAACTTGAACTTGAAGACGAGTCTTATTCATAACTAGAAAGCAGATCGAAAGAAGCATAGGTACACTGAACACTAACCCAATCCAGATGAAACTACTATTCTCGGAACCCGGCTTCTCTTTTTTAGCGAATAAAGATTGAAGTCGCTCTTACACTTAATTTAAAATCTTTCTAATTTATCATATGAAAGAAGGAGAAAGGGGGCTGCTACTGCAACCAAGCAATTGGTGCAGACGCTCTACGATGCAATCAGACAATGAGAGAGCGGACTCTCTTTCTCTAAGGGACACTTCCTCATTTTCTTTATTCCACCCCCTTTCGTCGGTTCCAGTAATGGGAGGGGGAGTACCATGTAGTTAGGAAGATGATCGATGCCTAAAGCATGTCTACTTAAGATCTCTATCCTTTCTGGTGATCAAGATATCCCAAGAAGAGAGACCTGACGGCGCTTACTAGAAGAGAAGGAAAGAAGACACTTACTAGAAATCTATTCCACCGGAAGACTACCGCTTGATTTCTCTCTGTCCACAGCCATGACTCACCCACCTTTCCATCCCCCCTCAAAGATCCACCCGATCGATGAAGACTTGAACCGAACAGTGATCAAATCGACTTTGGAGAGTCAATCCTCAGGGCAAGCCAAAGGAAGGACGGGATAGAGCTCAAAGACAGGCTGAAGGCAGAGAAGGATAGACGAGACAAGGAAGCAAAGGAGAAAAGAAAGATCGGAATAGAATAGAGGTAACGGTGGAACGAACGGTAGACCCAACTCTGTATACTTAGCCGGAAGCAGGGCATTCCACCGATTCCACTTAGGGAGAAAGCCTTTCCCGTATCTATACCTGATCTGCTAATTTCTATCCGGTAGACTTGGTAAGGTAAAAGGGCCCCGACTTATTTGATTTCCAGAATTCGAGTTCGACCGCAGCTGCCCCTTTTGTGTTTTGGGGGGATCAAGTTCCTTGCCAACTATCGACCCCGATCTCTTTTCATTTTTTTTGGTATTACTAGCCTAGCCTTCGTAAATCACACTAAAGCAGAGCACCCAACTATGGCAAGGCCCCCTTAAGTAAGGGTTAGGTTAGTCAATCCGGCCCGAGACGCGTTCGTTGACAAAACCGCCGTAGGAATGGAGACCTTTCAATAGAGCGGAGGCGAACTGATCAAAAAGAGGCCCTACTCACTACAAACGAATACACCACAAGATCGAACTGCACTCATGCCTCTCCCGCATCAAGTTGACCGACCCCCTACGTAGTTCTTCTATCAATCATGTACGTAGGTAGGGTCCTCCATTCTGATTGGTATATCATGAAAAAAGAAAGCCATTTGCACCAGGCGCACTGCGCTTTCCCTTGCCTAGATGTTCGCCTTTCTAAGTCAAGTAATGGTGACCCGCCGAAGACTGGAGCCTCAAAACATGTTGACGAAGACCCCCGAACTGAGGGTTCGATCAGTAGAGGGGACGACTTTCCCTCCCCGGAAGAAGAATAGCCCCGCTCTCTAGCCGACTGATCCCGTGGATCATATAACTGGGAGGGAACGTGTCACATTAGAGGTGAACGATCAGAGATGTCCGATAATTACCACGATGAGGCTGGTCCCTCTTTGATTTTAGTAGACTAAGCTATGAATATGAATGAATAAATGAATGAATGCCGGGCTCTTTCTTTCACTGCTAACCCCAATAAGTCAGTTTCTTAATGCTGATATTTTCTGTTTCGTCGAGCCCCGAGCTTGTGGTCCTCCTTTGAGTGTGGGTTCCATTGGATGAATCTCTCAAGTCAAGGTTCACGTACATAGCAGCAAGAATGGTGCAGCGCCTATTTATCGTTCTCGCTCGGGAGCCAAAACACGCCTGCTACCTACTGTACTGGACCTTCGACCAGGCATTCTACCCTTGTCGAATCGGAACCAACCACCACTGTATTGCGCTCGAACAGTTGAGCGGCCGCCGGCCAGCAACTTCCGTACCGTACACAGATATAGATTCATTCTTCGTACCTGGTCCAACTTCACAACCCTTCGCGGGTTGGTCAGAAGTCAGTCTTGTTTGGTAAGACTCTATTGAACAAAGCAAAGAAAAGAGAGTGCTCGACCGGAACAACGGCCAACAAAGACCGTAATTACATAGATAACTGCTCCTCCCTTTCTCCGTCTTTAAGGCTTTAAGGCGAACGAACCGTATGGCGGCCGGAAAGAAAGACGACCTCACCTTCTCGTAGATGGTGTCAGTGAGAGCAACTTGAGTATCCCCCGTTGACCTTCTTTTGTAGATAGAATCTTCAATGAGTGGAAACAACTTACTAATAAAGGTGCGCTTGTTGAGTAAGGCCGTTTTCTTGCAGGAGTGCTAACGCGCGCCCTTATTCTTCGCTTGCTCCGCAGTACGAGCCTCATACAGAGCTGCGCCCCTTTAATATGATGAGAAGAGGGGCCGCCCTCTTTTCTGCACCCATCTTTATTTACTACTATATTACTATCTATATTTTTTTTGGGTGTATAGCTCAGTTGGTAGAGCATTGGGCTTTTAACCTAATGGTCGCAGGTTCAAGTCCTGCTATACCCAAACAAACCTACCTTACACTATACCTATTAATTAATAAGGATGCGTAGTAACGTTCAAAGATCACTCTTTGGCCTTTAGACTCGCTTCAGCGACTTCGCCCTTTAAGTGAGAAGGGGGTGAGGTAAGGAGTAGTATAAGAGTGGCTCGGTCATCCATAGGCCTCTCCTTATTGGATTCATTCTATTCTATAGGGCGGGGCTGCAGACCAACAATCCAGCAAAAGGGCTTAAAAGCTCCTTTATCAAACCTTCCCCTTTTCAAAAAAATAAGGTAAGCATCAAAGCCCAGCAAACCCAACCTATACAAAGAGCTCTTTTCAGCCCCTACTCCTAACAAGTGAAAGTAGCTGGCACCCACCATACCTTGCTTGCTTCGTGCCCTCGGTTTACTTCACTGGGGCTCTCTTCCCTTCTTCTGCTTTGGTTGGTTTATCCTATCCCTTTAGTACATCTCGGGCGATGAGAGAACCTTCCATACTTGTTTATTAAGTAAGGACAGATATTCAGTAACAACTTCTTACCAGACAAAGGACTTCATTCCCGGGGTTCGATCGGACTATTCCGCCTTAGCTGGTTAGTTTGAGAATTCTCACTTCCCTTCTACCGCGCCGCTTACAGGTTAGATTGACTATTACGACTTCGCCTTTAGGTTAGGATTGAGTCGAGGAATGAACCATCTAAATTGAATCAAAATCCATAGTCTATATATAGAGAGATAGAAAGGATCAAAGGCTTGTAAGCACATCAGCTAGTCTCTTCTTTCTACTTCATACTCAATCAGTCCTTCCCTTTGAAATGGATTCTCTCCTCTCTGAAATGGTGCCCCTAGTGAACTCCCATCGATCAGACTCTGCCCTTGTTTAGTTGAGTACGTAAGTGTACGGATGAGGTTCAGCAACAAAGGGAATTAACAACATATAGACTCGAACTGGAAGGGCTCTGCTCAAGCCTATTTTCTAAAGCTAAAGTATACTTTGTAATTCCGAATCACAGGAAAATAGGGGAATATGGAATGGAATTGATTACTAAGTCGACAGTGAAGTAAGACTCTCGGGAAGAGAAGAGAAAGGAACTGAAATAGTGTAGTTCAGAGTTTGTTTTGTAGTTGGAGTTCCTGAGCCTATAAGTGAGCAATCTATCTTCATACCTCTCCCGTTAGCTACATAGTAACCTCTTCCCTGTCTTGTCTTTCAAGAGAAGTGAAGTGAGCCTTACAAGAAGCGAAGCCGAAGGAAAATGAGACTAGCTAAGACTAGGGAAAGAGCGGCTAGCTAACTAGCTGATAGAGATGGCAGAGCTCCTTTTTCACTAAGAGCTGCAAAGGCGAATACCACTACCTTCGCTCCCTCCTTTGCTGATAGAGCGCCATAAATCGGATGCAGGGGGCCTAACCTAATAAGATCGGCAGAGGAGAGATGGTTGATAGCTTAGGTTTAGCAACTAAATTGGGGATGGGGAGCTCCTTTCATAATATTGTATCAGAATGACAAGGCAAAAGATATGGGCTGAGCCTAGCTTGGGACGAGGCTTAGAGAAAGGTAGTTTGCGAGAGAGATGGCCAGGCAGTTCTTAAGATCAGCAACTCGGCGGATAGAGAGCTTGAGCCCAATGCAATGGACTTCTTATTGATGAATATCGCGACCTCTTTTTTGCTAGAGACTGGGAGAGATATTTTCGACATTGCTAGCTAGAGAGAGGGGAATTTCTGCGTAGATGGACTTGCCAAGCTAGGGCTTCATATCAACTCGGTACAGTCTTCAGAGATCCGCCAGAGTTCATTACTTCTTTACTCTTTTCAGATCTAGTAGGTCTTGCCCTCCCACCTAGGCGGTCTAGTCCTTTTTTTTTTTCATTTCAGTTAAGGCGGTTTTCTAAGTGATTGATATAGTAAGCTTGCTTGCAAGATAAGTAAGGTTCTGCAATAAAAGAAGAGTCCTTTTTTGAATGGAATCATGGCCCTTTCCCTTGCAGATGTGTCCTTTCAAGCCGGATTTTTTATTTACTAGCTTAGCTATCCTAGTATAATAAAGAGAAGGGGTAGACTGACTTCTTTTATTGATTGACATAAGCTCAGGAAAGGAAGGAGGACAAGCGAAGTACTCTCGTAAATAGAAAGAAAAGAGCTAGAAAAGCTCCTTATCCTTATAGGCTAGGCTAAGTAGTTCCGTGAAAGCCTGCAGAGAGGCCTCTATTGCTTATAGGGACTCAGTTCCAGGACTCTTTGGCCGATGAATCGATGTACCGATCTTCTCCTTAGGCTTGAGGTAAAAGAAGGCTGGCTTGTCGGCTAAGAAAGCTTACCTTAGAATTGAACTATCCTTTCTTCCAATTGAAAAGGTACTAGCGAGACTTACTTAGACAACTAGCCTAGACTAGCCTTCTTTTAGAATAGAAGGGGAACTAGGTTAGGTCTGGTTTGTTTATCCTTGTCTTCTACTTTCTTTTCTAGAATCTGAAGGAGGTGCCAGTCTTTGAGGTCTAGGAAAAACCGATGCCATTGAATGGCTTGGTCGATCATCGAGTTAGCTCTCCTGTGTTTTAAGCAAAGAAAGATTTTCCAATCTGTTAGGAATCGATCTAGCTGCTTATCCGGTCCTTTAGTAAGGACATCGCCCGAAAGTTCAAAAACTTTCCTTCTGAGATGCCTGTTCTCAGGTTTGAGGGAAAGGGTGCTAGGCTAGAGAGGAGTCGCGTCCTTCTTTCTCGCGGAGAACTTTTCACGACTTCTCTATCTAATGAATCACTGATTTCGGAGTCTTTTGCCTAGGGCAGCTATTCTGCCTACAGACCCTACTTTTAAAAATCATACAGGATAGGGGAAAACTTCACTTCCTTCCTTGCCGTCAACCGCTGAGACTAATAGTATTGGTTCTATTCATCTGACCGTACTTCCATCCGGTGTTAAAGCTGCGGAGCTCGAGGGATGTCTTTAAAAAAGGTCAAGTTTTTTTCTTTTTTTAGACGCGGTCGAAAGAATACCTGAGAGAAGGATGGGCACTTCTCATAGTAGGCGTAGGCCCGTCGCCCTAAAACTCATACCTGTGATTAATAAAATAAGAATAATTTAATGAGCCGCCCTTCTTCCCGTACAGAGTCTGTCAAACTCCGCTGTCTTAAACGACATTGGCGCGGTACTCTGATATGAGTAGATCAGATCAATCGACTGTTCCGGCTAATCACGTCACGAATCGAAGGAGAATGGGAGAAAGCTTTTAGTTCGCCTTCATTCCATAGCTACTTAGTACCTCGGATCCCTTCTCCTTTGAGAACTACCACTCAAGACTGTTGGATCACTCATCAATGTCATCCGCTTAAAATGATGGCTTTGGCGAAGCCGATGCTAACTTGGCTGACACTGACACCGAGAGGAAAAGGCTTCTTGATGGCATTCCCGGCCTACGAGGTTCTGAACTAAACTCTGGGAATTGATAGATAGCAATAAGTTCCGCCGTCACACTATCTGGTTCAGGAAGTTCTCTAGCTTGATTTGAGCTCATTGGCTCACCAAGAGTCATTCCTTTATCGATGGGCAATAAAAGACAACTGTGAGGCTGCAGAGGGGAAGAAAAAAGGATCAATTGAGAATAGAAGCGTCACCGGTTCGTTAGTAAACTGGGACACGTTTAGCATGGGTAAAGGTCGGTGAGAAAGTGATGATTTGAGGCCTGAATTCCACCAAGCACAACTCCGGCAGGGGAAGCTGTAGCTTATGGCTTTGGTCTTCTTAATTTAGTAAGTTTCTTCTTTCTTATTTCTTCCGTCTAGGGAAAGCCAGCCCTTTTCCACTATACGAAAGGAACGAAAGCTTAAAGCAGCTGTGGTAAGGAATTGGATTGAGAAGCTCCGCCCAGTAGTGCTCTACAGTAGTGCCTTGCGGGGTCGGAGATCATAAAAAAAGAAAGACTCCAATGCTTTTCTGGTGTTTAATGAATTGTAGATAGGAAACCTAAATGCCACAGCTGACTCATAAGAAAGTCATGGGATAACCTGACCTCGTCAACGAGACAGGAAAAGGTAACAGAGTCTTCGGAGATTCGGAACCTGCATACGCTTGCTGCAGTGACACCGCGCACTGCTTAAGAGAAAGTGCAGTAAACAAAATTCCATATTTCCTTGTCTAATCGCCTCTTTGCCGCTAAGTCCCTCTTTGGTACTGTTTTTTGCTAATTCCCTGATATCCACCAGATGAGACTGTTTCCCAAGAGCCCACAGAGAAGCGCCTGGCCAGACAAATAGCTTAGTCGCTGGAAGATTCCCCAACTGAGGTACAATAGGTCTCAGGATCATCCGATCTATGAGAATCTCTGGGAAAGCTCTCGTCGACTCAACCGATCAATAGAAGGAAGGACCACCTCTGAGAGGAGCCTCTTCTAGTTTTTGCATGACGATCCCTTCCCCCTTTCCTCACATCAAGGGATAGAAAGGCATAATATTCTAGCCAAATAGCCTGCCCCCTGTGTCCAAAGCCAGTGCCAGCTAATGAGACATGCCATCCATCCCCTACTTCTATTTGATCGAGAATGGATTCGACGTTCTTCTACATGGATGTCTTCAATGAAGAAGTTAATAAAAGCAAAAAGGTAAATAAATAAGGGGTGTAGCGGATTTGATCCTCCCCTAACTACTACTCGAATTCATCCCTCTCGGTAAGTGAAGCTCCCTCCACCCGCCGCCCTCTCTATCCGCTAACTTCGGTACCCGGGGCATTTCCCTCACATGCTGCAGAAAGCCCCTCTCTTTTATGACATTTCTAAAGAAATTTACCCAGAAAAACTACAGCCAAAACGACTTCCTTTATTTCTAGTTTTCCCCGTCAAGTTGAAGAAGACTCGCCCCCGAGTCGTTAGTGCTTTCTTCACCATAATAAGGAAAAAGATCAGAAACTTTCAATGTTTCTGAAACCTCATACTCAGCTGGTAGTTCAATCTTGTAGGCATTTTCACCCATGCGTTTGAGAACTTTGAATGGTCCATCAGCTCTAGGCTTGAGCTTAGCAAATTGTCCTCGCGGGAAACGCTCCTTTCGAAGATGAACCTACACCAGATCACCTTCTTTGAACTCAGAAAATTTGCGATGCTTGTTAGCTTGAGCTTGATACTTCTTCTCATTTTGCTTAGAAATTTTCTCGCTCATGCAACTTCTTAATTTTCTTCACCCGCATCTCCACTAAAGTTGTGAGTAGCTGGAAGTGGAGCTAAGTCCAGAGGACTCTCGGGATTTTGGCCATAAACAGCTTAAAAAGGACTACTTCCACTAGCTTTAGATTAGGAGTCGAGAGAAGTCTTCGAAGAACTGCCGTAATGGCGAAAGACGAATCCGGGAAGGAGGCAAAACGATTCATAATCACTTTGCTTACGCCCTCTTCCCACCAGTACCCATAAGCCCGTTAGGGTTAGATAAGGTGCGAAGCCAAGGCTTCAGGATGGAGAATGAAAACTCTCATTCAGTGCCCTGCAATGCAGGTGGTCACAAGATGTACCATCCCAAGATGTGTACACTCGTGCTGGTAGCCGGCTTCTTACTCCAGATTGAGCGACGAGAAGGAATTAGCCCTCTGCGTCCTTCACAAGATTGGTCTTCGACACCAACCCATCATTGCGTGGGAACCCTATCTATATAGGGCACCTTGGTATGACCTAAGGTGTGAGCTGCATGACTGTCATCCATCCATGACTGGATGCAAACTCACTTAGGTTTTGTAGACCATGTTAGTACCACGAAGGTACCGGACCGGTTACACGCCTAAGAATATTGAAACCCTCCGCGGATTCGTAGACCCACTAAAGTAAAGGTAGGTCAAAGAATGAAGAGTACCTAAGACACTCCTCGACGACTTTGGAGTGACGGACAGACAGGCTACGGGAGCGTAACCTCGCACCTCCTTGCGTTTTGTATAGATCGAGACTTGTAGCTGGATTCTTTACTCATGACATACTGGGAAGAATTGCAGGAAATCGTTCGATAACACTTCTGACTACTATTTTAAAATGATATCCGACGATCAAGACAATTCCCGCGAACTCTTTCATTTCATAGAAGTTCTTACAAAGCAAATAGCATTTCCTATTGATTTGTCCCCTATCCTATAGAGCTGGACCTATTCTGATTCTGAATTATCCGTCGCTACGCTGTTCCCAAGGACTAGCAAAATCGAAATAGCGAAATTCTTGGGTCATCTCAATGGGTTCAGAAACCACACGTTTCTCTGGATCATCATAGCGTACTTCTACATATCCACTCAGAGGAAGGTCTTTTCGTAATGGATGACCCTCGAAACCATAATCTGTTGATATACGGCGTAGATCCGGATGATTGATGGAAGAAACACCAAACATATCCCAAATTTCTCGCTCCCACCAGCCGGCTGATGGAAATATACTGACTATCGGAGATATTCGTGTTACTTCGTCTGCACTGGTTTGTACACGAATGCGTGAGTTATACCGAGTACTCAGTAAATTATAGACCACTTCAAATCTTCGTTTTCGAGAGGGATGATCAACTCCGCAAATATCGATCGAAACTTGAACCCTTGTATAGGTATGCAATTTAAGAAAGCACAACAATTGAAATAGGTAATCCGAATTGGTCTCAGATCTATTCCCATGTTCCGATCTTTCCATTTTTTTGACCCATTTCTTGGGGAGAGTCTCCCCACTATATTTGAAAATGGATTGGTTATCCATAAGATAAAGAAAGCTTTCTTGTAGTTCCGCTTCTTGCTCTCAAAATGAAAAAAGACTTGTCGGAAATGACCGGTTGGCTTAGTCCAACCAAGAAAGAAATGGGAGTAGCGGGCGTAAAAGTGGCTTTCTTACGATATTTCGAGTTGGATGAAAACCGTGCTGGCCTCTCCTTACTTATGTTCCTACGACTCCAACTGGCTCGCAGGCAAAATAAAAGGACTACAGGCTGGAATTACACTCGATGGAATAGGACTGGCATTATGAACTAAAAGACATAAACACGTGCAACCATCCAACCAGAGAGCCTTAGAACCATGACAGCAGGAGTCTGGTTGCTTCTATGTAGAGCTCACTGGCAGGATTATGTAATTCTAAAAGAAGATTGAGCGCGGGGTCAGCACCCGGGCCCGCTGGAGTTGCCGTATTTAAGCTCTCCAGGTGGCGAGCTACGTCCAAACTGGTGTGTGATGGAGGAAGGGATAAGTTATATAACTGAAAGTAATTATCGATCAAGCGAGAAACCTTGTTGAGCAAGAGCTCATGGCTATCGCCTGGATCCGGTTTGAGCCTTTCAAAACCATCGAAATAATTCATACGGGCTGTATCGACAGGCTCAATTTGCCTGTTCGTCGGCCTACGAAATAACCACGCGAAAAATGCTTTCATTTCTTTTTTAATTTACGATCAGTGCTCTGCCCACTTTTTATCACTCTTTTATGGTGAGTGGGACTGAAGTCTTGTTTTACGCCATAGACTTCTTTGGCGTTTGAAATTGGGTGGCGTGTTCCGCCACAACAGTTTGGGATGAGATTAAGTTGAAAAACGAAAAAGTATGTCACCGCTAAGCATAGCTACCAATGCAACCCAGTTTGTCTTATAATACGATGATAGTAGCAAGCAAGTCTTTCTTTCTTTATATACACAATTCTCAGTCCAGTCGAATGCGAGCGGTAAGCCAGTGGTTCTTTTCAATCAATCAAGCGAGCCAATCGGTCCAAAGGGCTTGTCTTCGGTCTGTCAATCAACTTCCTGCTCTCAGTCAGTCCAGGCCAAGGGTAAAAGGCTTGCAAACAGTGCAAAGGGCAATCTCGCAAGCTTCAGCTTTCCAGTATAGTTCTTCGCTCGGTATGCTTTCTTCCTATTCTTTTGCAAGTCTTTCTATATGGTTCCACTCAGGGCATTCATTCCATTGATACGCTCGGGTTCGTTCAGAAGAGGTGGACAGACAAGGACTTGACTCATTGCCATCGGTGAAATGAATCCATTTTCATCTATCTGTCTTTCTTGGTTCAACTCGGGAAATGTTTTGAATTCATGTTGTCAGTCTCAACTGGAGTATACCCTCTCCATTGGGTTCGTAGTGTTCACGTGATCGAAATGCATTGGATGTATGCCCGGGCAATTCCAATATTTCATAGATAGAGTTTTTATGTCATGTCTAGATGATCACTACTGACAGTGAGATCAGAAAAGCAAGGAGCGAAGGGTCGATGTAATTGAGCTCGACCATAGGGAGAGGAAGGAGACGGGAGAGGAGCGAACTTTCGATAGAAAAATGTGGAAATGGAAAGATGTGAAATTCATTCCTCAATCTTTTGCCGTATAGCGTACTTTATCGAAAAGGTTGAGCATTCTTTCATTTAGAGATGTCACATCAATCAGAACTACTGTTTGAGACAAGGCATTCTCACCCCTCAACGTCTCGAAAGAAGAGACAAGGGCTGGAAAGAAGCAAAGAGTCTCCTCATAGCACTACTTCTCAGAGATAGCGTTAACGGATCTATTTCATTTCATAGTGCTACGCTTCGTTCGCACCTTTTAGCCTCTGTTACAGAAGTGGAAGGATCCGTTGGTAGTTTGCTCTCTTGCTAGAGTTGGTATACGCGGATTCGGGTTGCCTAAGTAGAAGGCATGGAACTCGTGATTCCCTTGCGATCTTGTCTTCCTACTATAGAAGGATCAGCGCACGGATCAGGGTTTCTGACTCGCGGAAAGAGGCTAATGCTATGCCTAAAAGTAAGCATTGGATGAATGCCCGGGCCTTGAGATTACTTACTTTCTTGTAAGAGAAGGTGTAAGCTTATAGGCAGTAGCTAAGCGCTAATAAGTTGTTTGTTGCACTTTGCTTAACACATGCAAGTAGAACGCAGTTTTCTTGTCCGCCTTTGAGGTTGACCGAAGGTCTATCCATGAGAGTGAGCCGAATGGCGTATCCCAAAAGAGGAGCACGGGAGCTCACTCACAAGGGAACTACCCTCGGGATGCTTCCTGAGGAAGTCAACAGCAGTCCACAACAGATTGAAGGCGCTCGCTCGTGCTAATCATCTGGCCTGCCCTTCGCTCACTTCTCAGGCATTGGTCCTAGGGAGTATTCGGGGGTCAGTCAACTCATACTTAGGAGAAGAAAACACTAATACTACTACTTAACCGGTTGGAACACAGGAATGAACCATAAGGGAGGGCTGGGAAGACAAGCAGAG
>JAOXYD010033543.1:0-14032 GCA_028565735.1 Pinacopodium congolense | reverse complement strand
ACCCTAAAGTAATTGACATCAATTTTTCTAACATTAACAAAGCACATCAATTACTCCCCAGCAACGACACAAAAAAAGCATCATGAATTCATATATGGTTTTAAATCTAGACATAGAATTCAAAATCATACTAAAAAAATAGGCATAATTTTCATATGCAATCTCCTTCATTTAAGCCCAATTTTAGACATAATGACATGATTCATTCTCACACACCATATGTGCACAAAAATACTAGGAAGAAATATCATAATTCCTATAATAGAACCCTATACTGACCATCTAGGCTAAACCATTATATAAGGAGTTTAATGAATCAAGAATTGTGTATAGATATAGACTTATGTATAAGAGTCATAATCCTTGTTTTGTAATTATTATGGATATTATGGACATGTTGGGATGCTTCGCTATAACAAACTAGAAAGTTGGAGTGTTATGCCAAAAGGTTATAATGAGAGAAAATTATCTCATCACACTTAAGCTACTATGGATACCAAAAATACATTGATTGTTGTCTTATATGTTAAAGGACTTTAAGGGTAGCTCTAAGATTAAAAGGATAATCACCAAGAAACATTGTTGAACCTAGTGAGGAAAGAAATGAAATAAAAAAATTGGTGATACTAAAAAGGGTGGTATATATTTGTGTTAACTATGCAATTGTTGAATGTTTTAGATATGTAAAGTGAATTTCATTGATAATTGATGTTTTGGAAATTAAGTAGAACTTGTTTATTTGAATAATTTAAATGTTTTTTAATCATGGATAATGGATTTAAATTTGATTTGCAGTGACCTTCATCACTTAGGTTAAAGATATATGATGCATATAAGGAAGAAAATAATGATATGATTAAGGAAAATTGAAAATTTGTCAAATTTTGTAAGAAAATTCTTTTTAGAATAAAATCCTCATATAAGAAAGAGTAGTGACTTGTGAATAAAAGGAGCACTTAGATGAATCTCATATATTTGAGCATTGTTTAAATCCCTTCCAAGTCCTTATTACTTCATACCCTAGTGTCATTACATGCTTTAAAAAAGAATGATGATTTACATAGATTTTTTATGATTAGAATAAATTTAAAAATCAAGACCATTATGTGTGAATAAAGAGTTTAAAACTTTTAAATGCCTTAAGCACTTAAATATATAATCTATTTTGAATGCCAAATTATAGTATGGTACTGTATATTATTTTTATCTTTAATTATGTATAGGATATTTAACATTTGATTTTATAATTTTTTTTTGAATAGACAGAGAGGGAGTAATCACTTCAATATGATACAATAAAAAATTTGATAATTAACATGATGCATTTATAATGTCGATTTCTCCTTATTAAGTTCCCTAGTTTATCATTGATAGGGATGCATTTTATAGTATTTCAATATGAGTTTCAATGCCATTTCATCCATATTTTATTGCTTAAATGCTTAATTTGTGTTCCTTTTTATGTTTACATGCAAATTTGACCTTAAGGTACAAATACAAGATGGAAAGGCCAAGTTTTGAGCAAAAATTAGAGTTGTCACCATTGAACTAAAATTGACCAACCAAATAAAGATCGGTCGACTAAAGGCAAGCCATCATTTGACAGAATGCAAGGACACGCTGACTGAATGAGGCCACTCGTGACATCAACCAGAAGACCGATCAATGACATCGTGAAAAAAAAAACAAGAATGACACCATTTTGAGCCAAAACCTTAATATAAAAGGCAATGCAAGTCCAGACTTCAGGAGATCTCTCATTCTCTTATTCCAACCGTCTTCTCTCGATAGTTTTAAGGTTTTTTTAAAATATCTTCTCCACATTCTAGCTTAGTTTAATTATTTTTACTTATGTTTTCTTGTTGCTACTCCATTCTAGATATTAGATAGTTGTTTATTTTGATATTTTTCTTCATTTATTTTCTATTATTTCTTATTCTAGTTTTATTTGATTTACTTTTGTATGGAATACTTGCTTTTAATTAATATAATCATGTTTTATTTTATTTCTAGCCTTGTTTTTACCTGTTTCATTATTATTTCTGCATTTATGATTTATTTTCAGTATTTTCAATTTATGTTCTGTGTTAATTTTGTAATGTTTAGCTAATACCTTTTAGGTTTGAAGGTGTATGAAGGATTTATGATGATTAATTATGAGAATTTGAATTGATTTAGCTTAATTTGGTGTTTTTAGGTCTAGGTTGGTATGGAGTTTTTGTTAATTATTATGGATTAGGAGTTACACTTAGGATTGATCACCCTTTAGTTAATTCCCTAATCCTAAAATTGGGAATGAGCAAGTGATATGTAATGGTCCTTAGCAATTTTTGAAAGTAGCAATAGATTAGTTGGATTTATTAAGATGCTTAGCCAACTAATCTAGAATCCCTTATCTTTAGGTTACACTATTAGAGCTTATGAGTTAGTGGCCTAGGTTAGTCGTTTCTTAGTACCTAAAGCTTCTCTACTATTAAATCTAAAGAGCTTATTCTAGGTTATAGATGGGAATAGATGCATTTCTAAAACTTGTTAGATTTGTCTAAATTGGAGGAACTGAGAGTTTGATAGCTTGTTTGAACCTATAGGCTCACACCATAGCGAGAGCACCATTTATCTGGATTTAAGGATCAATAGTCATTCCTAATTTCTAATGATACCTTCATCCCATTTCTTTGTCATCGTTCATAGTTTTATTTTATATTTTTGCATTTATATTTTAAGTTGTTCAGTTTTGTTTCTTTAGCTTCCTTGATTCTGGGAGTTTTATTTTCCTTTTCTTGCCAACATTAGAGGTAGCAATTCATCCTAACTCCCTGAGGATTCGACCCTGACTCACCCTAACTGCTTAATTAGGTCTAATTAGGTATTTTATTATTTGGTAACTTACAACAAGCTCACCAAATTTTTGGCATCGTTGTCGGGGAGCTGGAGCTTGTGTTAATTGTTATTTCTTATGTTGTCTTTCTTTTTGTTTTTGTTATTCTTTAGTCATCTTTGATCTCTGTTTGTTTATTTGTCATAGCTTTTCCGAGCAATGGCTTATTTTCATTCTTTTGTCATCTTTGATCTCTGATTGTTTATTTTTCATAACTTTTTCGAGTAATGGCTTATTTTTAGTATTCTTTTTATTCTAATCCTTCGTGCTTAAATTCTTATGTTGATGATGAGTTTGAGTTAGTTGCTATCTCAAGCTTGACACAACAGGCAACAAATCTCACATCCTTAGTCGAGCAAGTAGTGATAGATCTAATTGACACTTAGTATATGATTTTTATTCATATCTAGGCCATTCTATTGATATGTGTCCTTCTTTGCAGGCTCAATAGTAATTATATACGGCTGGAAGTTTCCAAAAAGACCCACAGAGATGGCATGATCCTTACACTCAGGATCCTGAGTGGGAGGATCATACTTACCTTTCATATGGGAGCTACAAGCTTGGATTCAGTTATCCACCACCATTTTATCAAAGGCAACTGCATTCCCCACACATGGTTTCACCTCCTACATCGCCACCACAAGTTGATGAGATGCTATTAGAAGAGATAGTGAATAGCCTGACTACAAGCACTCTTCAATTCCAACAAGAAGCAAAGAGTGGCTTGAAAGACTTAGAAGACTAAGTAAGCCAGTTGGCCGAAGTGATCGGGAGCCTAGAAACCCAAGTCTCGACAAACGTTCCTAGACCATCAGAGGAAGACCATGGCAAGATGATGTTTGCTCTTTTGCTAGAGGGTGGAGAACAATAAAAGAAAGAGGAGTCTGTTGAGAAAATGGACATGTGCTTAGGTGAGATGGAGGATGCCACACTTCCTAAGGTAAGTAATGTTTCATTTAGTATTACTGACTACATTTTTAGTCCTTTTACTCACAAGTTAAATCAAGAAAAGGAAGAAGAAGAGCAAGAGGCGTTTGTTGAGGACAAAGAGATAGGTATACAAGAGATGGAGGATGGCACACCACCCAAGGTACATTATACTACCTTTTGTATTACTAACTATATTTCTAGTCCTTTTCCTCACATAATGCATCAAGAAGAGAAAAGTAAAGTTCAAGATGATAAGAAGAGTGAGCATGAGAGGCAGAAGGATTAGGAGAGAGAGATGTTAGAGCAAAGTGGTTGCTTAGAGGAGTTGTATGCAAGTAAGTCGTAGTGCGAAGATGTTGTGTAGGATGTAGAGCCTCCACACCTATTGATTACACCATTAGGAGGATCATCCTAAGAGAAGGGAGATGCCCATAGAGGAGAGTGCACGATGGAGTATGATGATGAAAGAATTTAGTTCTACCTCCCTGAAGTCTTAAGGCATCGTGCTGATTGGAGCCTACTTCGTAGGACATTACTCTAGGCTTCCCAAGAATTTTGAGCATGCCATTTGTCAGGCTCTAGCATTCACTCAATAATGGATAACATTGTTATGCCAAGAGTTAAGCTTATGACCTAAAATAAGTGCTTAATGGGAGGCACCCCATATGTATCCCCATCTTTCTTTTTTTTTTTTTCCTTTTTTGATTTTATCTTTTAGTTGTTTGCTTTGAGTGTTCTACTTGTTTTCTTTGATTTGTTTTGTTTCTAGGTGTTTAAGGGAGAAGTTGAGAACTTTCATTCCCAGGCTGCAATCTTTAAATTCAAAGTTTCTATCTTGATTTCCAAGCTACATTTAGCCTCTTTGATCCAGAGGAGTCTTTTTACTCTCATCCTCTTGTGTTTTTATTGATTTTGGACATTGAGGATAATGTCTATTATGAATGTGGGGGAGGGGCTAGTCTAAAATTTTTGCATTTTTACACTTGAACTATGATGAATGTTGAATGTTGAACCTTGAACCTTGAAATTCTGTTATAGTATTTGGACTTAGAATTGAGTTATATGCTTGAATTTAGATTAAGCAATTTAAGAGGAAGGTGAATCATGTGGATTGATTGAAGTAGTTGGTTGCATAAACCTAGTCAACAACTGATGCTTAAGAGATTAGGTGATGCATGAAATTTTGATGGATTTTCATATAAGCACATTTGAGATTTTTTAGCCTATATGACTGTATTTCATAGTCATTCTGTTTCTTTATTGTGTGTAATGCTCCTCTAAGAAGATTACCTTCAGAACTTGCATTAAACCTATTTGAAACTGTGAGTTGCATGTTATATGGAAATGATTAAGGCCTTATTTATTTTAAAACCCCTAGCTTAAATGACCCAATAACTAAATTTTCCCTTGAAAACTCCTTTGAGCCTTTGAGCCTAGTTGTTTCTTTATTAAACACCTTACATTGAAACTCAAAAACCCTTTAACCTTACCTTGTCATAAGTTAAATTAAGTACTAAGTAAGCATTTGATGTCTATGATTTTGGGACTTTTATTTTATAATGTATTTTGAGATATTTTGATAGGTACTTCTACTCATGTATTTGTTGAGATATGCTGCTATTATTTTCTCTTATTTTTATTGTTTTCTCTTGTTTTTAGCTTTATTCAAGTAAAAAAAACAAAAGAAGAAAAAGAAATGGAATAAAATATAGTAACAATGGTTAGTAATGAGTAGTTGTAGTCTTATGTATTCATTTGCTCATCTCAGAATTTGTATTTGATTGTCCCTTTTACCTAGTGCTTTGTTACTGCTTGTGATTAACCCTTTGCCTTTTTTACCTTACCTGACCTAAACCCCATTACAACCAAATAAAAGCCCTATTTGATCCATGATGGCATGTAATTTATGTGGTAAAGAATTGGTGAATCTGCAAGCCTATGGTAGTGTAGTCTCTTAGATGGATTCTTGAGTGAAATACCAACCTTAAACACTTGAGTGAATCCCATGAGGAAAGTCTATCTTAGTTTTATGTTTGTCTTTGATCAATAGTGGCTACCATTGACTTTATTTATGTGCATTGACGAAAAGATTATGATATATATAGTAGCTCGATGCTTAAGTTTACTAAAGTTTGAAGGATTTCATATACTTGATTTTCTTTGAAAATGAATTAAAAATATATTGGTTGTGTTTAAATTGCTTGAGGAAAAACAATAGTTCAAGTGTGGGGGTATTTGATAAGGATGTAATTTATAGTATCTCTATATGAGTTTCAATGCCATTTCATCCCTATTTTGTTTGCTTAAATTGTTAATTTGTGTTCCTTTTTGTGTTTACATACAGATTTGACCTTAAGGTACAAATACAAGATGAAATTGCCAAGTTTTGAGCAAAAATTAGAGTTGTCACTGTTGAACGGAGATTGGCCAACTGAATATAGATCGATCGACTGAAGGCAAGACATCGATCAATCGAATGCAAGGATTAGTCGACCAAATGGAGCCACTCATGACATTGGTCAACCGAACCAAAAGATTGGTCGACCGAACATCCTGACATTGAGAAAAAAAAAAAGCTAGAATGATGTTGTTTTGAGAAAAAACCATAATATAAAAGGCAGGGAACATCCAAACTTCAGAGGATCTCTCATTCTTTCATTTCAGTTGTCTTCTCTCGATAGTTTTAGGGTTTTGTTTTTATTTTTTCTCCATGTTCTAGCTTATTTTAGTTATTTTTACTTATGTTTTCTTGTTGATACTCCATTTTAAATCTTATATAGTTGTTTATGTTGATGTTTTTCTTCATTTATTTATATTTTTTATATTTTATATTTTTTTTATTTAATTTTGTATGGAATACTTTTTTTAATTAATTTAATCGTGTTTTATTTTATTTCTATCCTTATTTTTATTTGTTTCATTATTTTTTTGCGTTTATGATTTATTTTCAGTTTATATTCTATGTTAATTTCGTAATGTTTAGCTAGTGCCTTTTGGGATTAAACGTGTATGAAGGATTTAGGTTGATTAATTATGAGAATGTGAATTGATTAAGCTTAATTTGGTGTTTTTAGGTTTAGGATGGTTTGGGATTTTTCTTAATTATTATAGATTGGGAGTTATCCTTATGATTGATCACCCTTTAAGTAATTCCTTGATCCTAAAATTGGGAATGAGCAAGTGATATATAATGGTCTATAGTAATTTCTGAAAGTAGCAATAGATTAGTTGGATTTATTAGGATACGTAGCCAGCTAATCTAGAATCCCTTACCTTTAGATTGCACTATCCAAGCTTGCAAGTTAGTGGCCTAGGTGAGTCATTTCTTAGCACCTAAAGCTCCTCCACTATTAAATCTAAAGAGCTTGTTCTAGGTTATAGATGGGGATATGGGCATTTTTGGAGCTTGTTAGATTTGTATAAATTAGAGGAACTGAGGGTTTGGGAGCTTGTTCAAACCTATGTACTAACACCATAGCTATAGCACCATTTATATAGATTCAAGGATCAATAGTCATTCCTAATCTCCGATGATACCTTCAGCCCATTTCTTTGTCATCATTCATAGTTTTATTTTATGTGTTTGCGTTTATCTTTTAAGCTGTTTAGTTTAGTTTCTTTAGCTTCCTTGATTCCAAGGGTTTTATTTTCCTTTTCTTGGCAACATTAGAGGTAGCAGTTCACCCTAGCTCCTTGAGGATTCAACCCTAACTCACCCTAACTACTTAGTTAGGTCTAGTTATGTATTTTATTATTTGGTAGCTTACGATGAGCTCACTAATGATAGTATCTTCATGTTAGATGATGGTTAAATGATTCATTTTTTATTTGCATATGACATTTAAACTTAGATTATTCATTAGAGATTCTTATAAATTTGCACATTTATACTCTTTGTTATATTGATAAAAAGAGAGAGATAAAATGTTATCTGAAATTGCTTTTAGGGGAGATTTGGTATGTTTGATGGCCTAGTATTATTTTCAATATATAAAAATGAAATTTACAAAATAGATAATTTAAGATTGATTTTTGATATTTGGATGGATATGTTTTATGTTGTTTTTGGTCTTATTTAAAAAAGGGGGGAAAGCTTGATAATGTATGTTAGTATTTTGTGATGCCTAAATTTATGAGGAACCTAAGTTTTTAGAACTCAAGATTGACTGATTTTTAATTATTTATAATTTATTTGTTGAGATGTCTATGACTTGTCTTAATTAAGGGAAAGTTTTAAAAATTTTCTTAAGTTTTAAGTCTTGATGATTTTTATATATCTTTTTTTAATTTTGGTGCTTTCCAAAAAGAAGGAAAGTAATGTGTGATACTATTTGCTTCATTTAAGGGGAGTTACACCTAGAATGGCTATGAAGTTATGGGGAAGATTAAATTTCGATAAATTTAGGGGGTCATTAAAATTTGATAATTTAATTATTTAAGTACTTGTACTAAGTGATTGATTGATTACAAATTATGATTAATTAATAAGGAGTTTAAATTCTAATGACATTGATGTCTTTTGAGTATTTTGTATTTTTAAAATAAGTTATTGTAAGTTTTGGATATGTGATGATAATTTTGAGTTTTTGGTGATATTAATTTCTTGGAATTAGTATTGAGATTTTAAGGATATTTATGATTTAGAATTTGAAATGAGTATTGAATATTAATAATATTGATGAATTTTGAGTGTCTGAATTATGATATTTGATGGCATGATATTATAAAAGGGAGAGAGCTTGAGAAAGTTCATGACTAATTTTTAAAAAGGTTATGAAGTACGAAGTATATGTTTATAAATTTTATTATTTTAAAAGTGAGATTAAATGTGTGATATTAGTTTAATGGGGAGTAAAATGGTTTGGTTTTGTATGGGTTTTACTTGTTATAATTTCTTAATATCACATGGTTTTGTCATTATAAAATGGGGGAGTTTGTTAAACTACAATAGGTTTTATCTAGATTTTAATATGACAAACCCCTTACTAGTAGTGGTTTCATTGTTATTGTATTAAAAAGATATGATTGAAGAAAAGGTATTGAAAGATATAAATTGGAGTAAAAGTTAGAGTATTAAAACCAAAGTGTTTATACATGAAGATCAATATATTGAAGGAAAGATCAAGAATCAAGATATTAAAATTGAATAGGTTTAGTTTTGTATTTTTTATTATAAGTCTTATCTTAATCATTTCAAAGTATTAATAAGCTCAATTCATACATATTGCATTCATGATTAGTATTACATATAGGTTCCATAATCAAAAAGAATTTTATGGGGAAGCTTTTAATAAGTTTATATGTTAAAGAGGGTTTTTGAAAAAGTTGGGATCAGCTTTAAATTTTTCTGAATGTATGAATGTATAAAAATTATTTATATTGATGAATCTAGCATAGGACTAGTCAATCAATGGTGGTCGACCAATGTTTGATATTCACGTTGACTGTTTGATTAGTTAAAGGCATTAGTTAACCAATGGCTAGTTGACCACTATAATGGATTAGTCAATTGATGGGTTTCAAAATCAAGTTGACTAGTATAAGGGATTGGTACCCAATGGTCACAAAGAAAAATGAATATTTTTTTTTATGATACCCAATGGCCACAGATGGCTAGTAGGTTAGGCTTTCACCTATAAATATATGTGTTGAATGTGTGTTATGCATCAAGTGTGTGAAAATGTAAAGTTTCATATTAAGTTTTGAAGGCTTTTGGGTATTTTTTTTTCAATTGATTTTGGTAAGTTCTATGAAGGTTTTTTATGCATATATTATTTAATATGGCGTTAAGCCCTCTAAACACTTGGCTTGATCAAGTTGAGAGTTTTTTAAGTGCATTTTTTGGGTAATGAGGTTGTGAGATAAAAATATTGTAAATATTACACTTATGCCATAAAAAAAGTGATTAATTATAAAGGTCATCCTAGAATCCATGAAAATGGAAAGTAATTCTAACATTTTAGTTGATAGTGAAATTTTCAATAAAGAGTTGGGGAGTGGATGTAGGTGTGGGATTTAATACTGAATCACTATAAATTGGTTCATATCTCTCTTTCCTTATCCTCTTTATATTCCATAGTTATTACATTTCAATTAATATTATTATATATTTGTTCTTTAATTGTTTATAATCCAATAATATTATTACATTATCTAGCTTTTACATTTAATTTAAGAGGAAAATTTTTAGTTAGGTGAAAAATACATAGACCTACTCAAAAGAATTTAGAGTCACGTAATTCATTCTTTTCTTAAGTTTCATACAAGGACCAACATAATATTCGAGAACCAATTGAAAATGACATAAAAGAATGAAAGAAAAATGAAAATAAGTAGGGATGGACAAGGAGTTGTCATAAAAAATGAGATGGAGAAAATAATGGGAATGGTGGATGCACAAAAGGGCTTGAAAATAGTTAATGAAGAAAAGGCTACAAAAAAAGGAAGGAGAGATAGCTAGGAAGAGCCACTAGGAGACAAGGCAAGATGTAAATAGTATGGAAAAAAATTAGGAGATATGATTAGGAGAAAAGGAAACTTCTTTTTATAAAGAGAACAAAATGAAAATGATTATCACTTAGATGTTACTTGATTTTCTTTTCTTCTTCTTCATAGAATAATTATATTTATAAAATCCTATCTTTAATTGGAGCATCTTATCTTAATACCAAAACTCTTCTTATTAACCCCATTCGATGCCTCATTTTCCTTATCTTCATCATTCTTGAAAACCTAGCTCTTTTTCCATTTTTTATTTCAGTTCCCATGATCTCATTTAGGTATAGAAGATTCAGTCACCAAATTTATAACCTTACATTTTTTATGTTTTATCTTTTCACTTTCTTGGACACAAATTTAGATAAGCTTAAATAGTTTCCACAACTTCATCTCAAAATTATAAATAGTGTTCAAGAAACTAAAATCATAGGCAAAAAAAAAAAAAATCCAGCATTGATAGTTTAGAAAAGAATTTAAGATGGAAGCTCATCCTTAATGAAAGCCTTATCTAAATCCACCAACTTAAAGGCTAATTGCATATCACATTTTCAAGCCTTAAAGTTAATCACGATAAAGTTATAATTAATAATTCATAGCTAACTCACTCATTGAATTATCATCACAAAATGTTAAACCAAAATTTAAATTTCACATTTTTAGAAGAATATTGCCAATAATAAATTGTTGAACCAAAGGTTAGTTCTACCTTTGTTTTGATGATGACAAAGTGTTTTCTACTAATGCATTTATGGAGTTCATTATAGATAAGTTTGAAGAAAAAATCTTTAAGTGTATGGTAAAGATTTTAAATGCATAGTTATGGATCCATAAAGTTAAAGAGCATATTGAGAGTTTATGCTAAAAAATATGAAGTTAAAGACCATCTGATGACAAGAGAAGCATTATATATGAACTTGAAGATTTAAGGTAGAAGATCAAGTTCAATAGAAGAATTTGATAAGTTTTTTATTTAAGTTGCTTTATAAGTCTTCTCTTAGTCTTACCATAGTATTGAAAGGGCTCAATCAAGCATATGCATTCATAATTAGTATTTGCATATAAGATGCATAATCAAAAGATATTATATATGCTTGATTTAAGTGAAAATCCTGTTAATGTATGGAAAAATGGACGTTTGGTATTGCATAAGTATATGTGATGAATGGGTAAGTAAGTTGGTAATTTGATGAAATTGGTATAACTTATGTAAGTCAAGGAATAATGTTTTAAATAAAGGTTGTGTAAATTAAAGTTGTATGAATTAATTAAGTATGTAGTTATATGAGATAAAGGGAATGAAATTTATTGGATTTATGTGTTAAGGAAATTTGGTAAATTGGATGAATTGATTGCGTTAAGCTTGTATAATTGTGTAAAATTGTGTTAAGATATGATTAATATTGTTTTGTTTATGGTAAAAAATTAAATTGAGTTATGTCTAGATTTTTTTAGGGCAAGCTGGGTAAGGAAGTCTGATCTTTAAAGGATCGGTCGACCGAATGAGGGCATCGGTCAGTCGAACATGAGAAAGATGAAGATCAGTCGACTGATCTAGGCATTCGATAGACCGAATGTTACAAAAAAAAGGAACGGTAACTTAGCAATGTCCAGATTTTGCAACGGTAATAACTTTAAATGTTTTAGAATGTTGGTCAATGGTAACTCAATGGGTTTATTGAGTTGTTTAGGTACAAATATGTGTTGTTTATGTGGTTTATTGTGTGGAAAAAGATAGTGAAATGTCTATACATTGAGATTCTTGAGGTTTTTTTGCATATGTTTATGTGAATTGTGAGTATTCTTGTGAGTTCTTGTGTTGCATTTCATTCACAATAGTTGTATGAGCCCGTCTACACCTTGGTAGGTCAACAGTGACAACTTGTGTAAGATATGATTGTGAGAAGGGTGAGAATTATGAGTGAATTGTTGTAAGAGTTATTATTAAGCATTGAAAAAGAAGAGAGTTTGTGAGATTATCCTTTAGCCTTAGAATAGGGAGTGGGTTGTTATTCCTTAGCCAAAGAAAAAGAAGAGCGAAAGGTTATCCTTGAGTCTAAGAAAAGGGAGAGTGAAAGGTTATTTTTTATCCTTAAAAATGGATTATATTGCTAACGTTGTATTTATTTTAATAGTAATAGTGCAAAAATCTTAATAGGGGTGTTGTAGACTAGATGTAGGAATAAGTGAACCGCTTCAAATTAGAATAAATAGTTTGTGTCTCTCTTCCTTACTCTTTTATCTTTACATACTTATTTATATTGTCTAATTTATTGTTGTTGTTTAATTCAATAAATTAGAATTGTTGTTTAACTTTTGCATTTTAGTAAATTGGTAAAATATTAGGTTGAATAATTTAGAAGACAATTTTAATACCTAATTTACCCCCCTCTTAGGTGCCATATAAGCCTAATAATTGGTATTAGAGCTTAGGTCTCACATTAGTATAATTCTAACGAATTAGTGAGTAAAAATATATAGTACTTAAGTACCCCTTTTATTTGATGGAAATAATTTTAGAGATTAGAAAAATAAAATGAAAAATCACTTTTGAATCTATGAGATAATTATTGGAAAATCATAGAAAATGGTCCTTATATACCTTCAAAGCCCATAGAAAGTTTAACATTCAAAGAAGTATTAGAATTAGATAATGTTGAGTGTGATCCTATTTCGTTAAATTATAAAGTTATAAGTATTTTATTATCTACTATAAGTGTATAAGTTTTTGACAAATTTGCATCAGGATGTGAAAATGTTAAAAAAATATGGTGTATATTAGAAGAAATTTACCAAGATAATGAAGAGGAAAGAGAACATGAAGAAGTAGCCTTATTATGTTTTGTGGATGACAAGGTATGTACTTCTACAACTCCTTATGATAATGATGCACCATCTTTTCTAAATCTTATGATAATGATAATGAATGTGATTTAGAATATACTTATAAAGAATTGATAGAATACATAGAATCCTTGGCGAAGAATAAAAGAAGTGGTATGATATGCATAACAAAACCTCAAAATTAATTGATGATTGTAAATTAGAAAATGAAGTATTTCGGTAAGAAGTAGAGTTAAGGAAGGCAATTGAATGAGAAACGCAACAATTTATAGAAGAGAATATGATTTTAAAGAATAAATTAGAATTGATAAATGTAGATGTTAGTAAGCTTGAAATAAAAGAAGGAAATGCAGCATCAAAGAAAGAGATAGGTTCTTATTAGGGGTTAAATTTGTAGTATTTTTGGTTGTTATTTGATGTTAATTTACCCCTATTTTAGTGCTTAATTGTTCTATTTATGTGATATTATGTTTACTTTGCATTAGGGAGCTTAAACATGAAAATTGGAGTCAAAATATGAAAGTTGTGTAAAAAGTCAACTCAAACGTCAACCTATAACGGCCCCCTATGCAGGGTGCCGTTATACTACTGTAGACCACCATTGAAGGGGTCAGAATTTGCAGTTTGATAGCAAGATGAACAGGGTGTCGTTATAGATGAACAGGGTGCCATTATAGCATACGCAGCAGCCATTTTTAACCAAAATCTTCATCATTTGTGGCTTGGCTTCTTCCTCCACTTATAGCTGATCAATCCCTATATAAAGGGGCCTCTCCCAGACGTTTTAAGCATCAATTTTAGGATTAAAACACATTAGTTTCAGATCAAAGTAGTCTTAGGTTGTTTTTCATTTCTTTCTTTTGTAATTTGAGTTTTTCAGGT
>JAOXYD010033533.1:0-14032 GCA_028565735.1 Pinacopodium congolense | reverse complement strand
TCAAGATTTCTAATAAGTTAAAACTTTAAATTTAATTAAATAAGAAAATATATATCATATACAAAATTTATATGCAATAACACAAAAGACAAGATTTAAAATCACAAGAATTTTGATCATTCGGTCAACTAAACAACTGATATTGGTCAACTGACGTCCCGACACACGACATTCGGTCACCTGAACGAATCTTATCGGTCAACCGATAGTCAACAATACATAAACATACAAATTCTCCCATTTTCAAGAATTCAATTACTCCATTTATAATCCAAGTCACAATGAATCAAAATATCAAATAGTAAAACTTAAATAAATTTTATTTATTTATTTAATAAAACATTTAAAAATATCAAATTGTATGTAAAATGAGGAACTATGCAAATTTAAATTGAAGGCATACCTCCCTTTTTATAATTTATCATCAACTTTACTATTTGTAATTTTTATGTCTTTGGTTCAACAATGTTGGTGATTTCCTTTTAATTCTTGAAGGTACCTACAAAACAAATATTTAATAGACTTTTGGTAACCATATCATCTTGGGTCCTTAATAGTTAGTTTTATACCTTCTGCAACTATTTGACAAAACATTTAAATAATCATAACAGCTTTGTTAAACATGCCCAAAATGACCACAATAATGACAAGTTAAGGGTGTATATGCATTCCTATGACCATACCTTAGTCTATACCCATTGAAACTTCTAAATGTATCATGAAAATGAGATCTTAAATTGTTCCTATGTGCATGTATAGATGTAAACATTTTTCTTTGATGGAAATCTTGGCCAGAATATGCATGGGAAATATTTAAAGGAAAATGATAGCATGGCCATGATAAACAATTCTAGATGCATATATATGATCATGAGGGACATATGAAGTCAAAAGCTTATATGCATCATTTTGATGATGTGTATTTACAAAGAAATTATGTCTATTTTAAGCACATGTGCATTCTTTCTATATGATGGTTTTGACCTATACAAAAATGCTTGATGTTTAAGTTGAGGTCTACTAGGTGCATTTTAAACACTTATGGTGGTATATTCATCTTCTAAGTTTTTTGCCTTCATAAAAGCAGTCTTACTAGTAGAGGCTCCATTTTCATTACTATACCCTAAGCCATGTTTATTATTTGCAAACTTTTGAACACTAAATAAAGTATCTAGTTTTCCTTTTCCCTTGTTGAATATTTCAAGTGATTCCTTAAGGGAATCAGTTTCTTTCTTTAGGGACCTATTTTCATTTACAAGCTCATCATTATCTTTATTAATCAAGGTCATATCTTTTCTAATGTTATTATCTTCCGATTTACATGTATCTAATTCTTCTAAGGGTTTCTTATACTTATCATGCAATTCCTTGTTCTTTTTAGTTAATTCTTCTATGTGTTGTAACACTTAATCGTACGTTTGATCATATTCATCTTCACTAGGTGGAGAACATATCTAGTTATGCACCATAAAACACATGTTGGCTACTTCTTCTTCTTTGGAATCGCTAGATTCAGACCAAAAGGCTTTCAATGCTTTATTTTTATTTAAGTCTTTTCCTTCTTCTTCTTATAGTTGGGGGCATTGTGATCTCAAATGCCCTTTTACACTACACTCAAAATATGTTGTGTTAGATAACTTATATTTTGAATAAGATGTACCTTTTTGATGTGTTGAGGCATTTCACATGAACTTCTTTAACCTTCTTGTGATGAATGTGAGCTCCTCATTTTCGCTTCCAATCGATGATTCTTTATTGTCGCTTTCTTCCTTTTGGTTACTTTGAAGGCCACATTTTTCTTCCTTGGCAGCTCTTGTTCCTTTTGGATATTTTTCATCCTTATTTTTTATGTTAGAATTGAACCAATGAGCTTATCGAGAGGAAGTGTGTTGAGATCCTTAGCCTCTTATATCGCCGTCACCTTTGATTCCCATGTTTTTGCTAGGGATATTAGAATTTTCCTATATCGCTCAACACTAGAATAGATATTACCTAGAAATTTGAGCGCACTTATAATATTATTAAAACGAGCATACATTGAAAAAATAGTCTCATCATACATCATATGAAAAAGTTCATAATCATGCGTAAGCATACCTATTTTGTTCTTCTTGACTTGATTGGTATCTTCATGACTAATTTCAAGAGTATCCCACATATCATATGTAGTTTCACACATTGAAATCCTATTATATTTTTCATGCTTAAAGCACAATAAAAAATAAGCATAGCCTTACTATTCAAAAATATTGACCTATTTTCATCTAGGTTCCACTCATTCTCTTTATTTAGAACTATTTCATTTCCTATTAGTTTGGTAGGCATTGTAAATGGTTGAGTTACCATTGTCCATAAATCAATGTTTTCCCCCACAAAGTAACATCTCATCCTATTCTTCCAATACATAAAATTGTTACCATCGACGAAAGGGTATCTATGTGGATTATGCCCATCTAAGCTATATGATGAACCTACAGAATTTATGAAATGTGCTGTTTGATATTTCCTCATAAATATTAGATTTACGCTAATGGTGAGACCTACACTCTGATACCAATTGTTTGTCCTAAATGGCACCTAAGAGGGGAGTGAATTAGGTTCTAAGAATTTTTAAGCCAAAAATACAAACACAAGGTAAACAATAATTTTTGGAAGCTAAATAAATAAATATGTAACAAATAGATGAAATAAACTTGTATTTATTGAAAATAAAAATAAATAATACAAAAGATAAATTTGATATAACTTACAAACTCCTTTTAGGCTCAAGGATAACGCTCTTTTCTTTTTCAATACTCAAGAATAGCCTTTCTTCCTTTTTCTAAGATTTAATAATAACATATCATATCCTTTTTATAACCTCAAGAATAACCTCTCTTCCTTTTTATGGGCTCAAAAAAAAATTTACAAATTCTTTTATGGCTCAAGAATAACCTTAAGAATCAAACACACTAATAGGCTCACAGCACACAAACTAACTCAAATATGAACTATTCTCAACATTTGTATATCACCATGTATATCACTTTTATCTTACTTATCTTCACTATGTCACTACTCGTATCTATTTATAATGTAAAATAAGATCAATTTATCTATTGACAAATTAATTTTTTGGACCGTTGGACAACTCTTATTACCGTTAGATAAATCTTCTATCCATTAAGCAATATGATCATTGCGAATAATCTGCTCTGAAATCTTCTTTGTTCGGCTGATCGATGGACGTATTTGGTTGATCGATCTTCATAATTTTACTTCATTCGATCGATCGGTAGCTTCAGTTGGTCAACCAATACTAGTCTGGTTAGTTGATCTTCATATTTGTTTAGCCGGTCTCCTCAACACGTTTGTTCAGTAGACCGATCTCCATGGTTCGATCGACTGATCTTCCTTTGGTTAGCTGATGCTCCCTTCAGGATTGGTGTTTGGTCGACTGATCTATATTTAATTGACCAATCCTCCCTTTATCTAGAAATCAACCTTTTGTTACTCAAATATTCCAATCAATCTATCCTTATATATACTTAATAAAAATATTAAAAACAAACAAGTTTTGTCATCATCAAAATAAGGTGGAACTTCCTTTGGTTCAACAATGAATATATCTTTAAAACTTGTTTTAAACTATTTTAAGACCACATCAATATATGTATCTATGAAAAAGATAAAGGCCTTACTTAATTTAAACCTTGAGCTTAATTAGTTAACCAATATTAATAATTTTAATTAGCCTTTTTGAGCCATAAAACCCCTTTCTACTTACAACCTCGAGGCTACAACTCATTATACTCACCTAACTATAAAAGTTAGTAGGGAATTAAATGAGTAATATGGATGATCATGAGAAGAAAATCAGGTGAGTATGGGACTTGAATCCTTTTAATATTACTACTATATTACATTTTTTTATCCTTGTATTAGTTCAAATATTAAAAAAAACAAAAAACAAAAAGAAATTCATTACAAAGTCTATATTCTTCACAGTAAGGAGGTTGGCCTAAACATATATTCATATCATGTGATGACAACGTAATTTCAATTTAGATTATTATACCCTATATGTGTTTAATACACCCCTAATATTTATGGTTTTAACCCTTCTTATTCATTATTCCTCACCTTCACATATAGCTTCATTACAATTTGAAATAAAATGATTTTAATTGGTGAATGTATATAATCTAGGTGGTGGAGTTTTGGTGTAGAATAAATTGTGTGGTTATGTATTTGTATTAGAATAATTTAAGGGAAATGCTAAATGTTTAAACCTATAAGTAGGTAGAGTAATAACCATTAAGAAATTCACCAAGCCTTTATAAATGTTTTAAATTGAGCTTATCTTGATTTGTTCTTATTGATATTTCCTTGTGAATTTGGCTATAATGTATGGCATTCCTTAAGTCTTGATTAGTAAAAGTCTCAAGGTATGTACACTCCTTGATATCATAAGAAATAGATTGATAAAAACTTCTTTTTTAAAAAAGTTTAAGTAGTAATTGTGGTTTGCTCCCAGTCGAGCAAAACATAAGTGTTGGGGGATTTAGTAATGATTATAATTGTTGTTAGTTTGGTTTTCAATTTCCTTTTTTGTGCAAATTGGTCTTAATTTAATGAAATTATTTTTATAGTAGAAAGGCTTGAGAAATTTTGAAGCAAAATTTGATTTTAAAGCAATTAAAAAAGGAAATTATAACTTTAAGAAGGAAGAATATAAAAGCAGGAAAAAGCACTGCTACTAACTAAGCTTGGCAACATGTAGTGGTTACAACAGTTAACCTAACAAATTCCATTTAATAAGTTAACTTCCGTTAGGATTTTTTTGAAATTTAATTATACATGTTATTTTTTTTACCAATTAGAAAGGGTAATTTTTAGGTAATTTTATGAGACCATTTTTTACTAAGACATGATACAAGATATTTTTAAATAGGGTTTTTACTTATATGGGATGTGTCTTTAGGTTTTTTAGAACAATCTTCTTTTCTTACTTCTTCTCTTTAGCCATCATTATCTCATGGCCTTTAGTGGTTGAGTTGTTGAAACTGAAGTCTTGTACCATAGATTGTGAGATGCTTTGATTTTATTGAAATTCAATTTGTTTGTTCAAGTATTAAACTATTCTTCTATTTTTATAATTTATAACTATTTCAGTTAATAAATAGGAAGCACACACTAGTTTGTTAATTGTGATGATCTATAGTTAGATTAGAAACTGAATCTATAAATTTTTTAGTCCCTTTAATTAGAGTAATGATTAGGATTTAATAATTTCGTACACTAGGCATTTTTATTTCCTAGTAAAAACAATTGACTATTTTAAATGTAACCATGGATGTTGTTTTATCCAAATCTAGTAATGTTTCTATTACTTAATTTTTTTGCTTAATTAAATTTTGGATTTATATGAAATTGCTAAATGACAAGGGTTAATTAGATCATATGTATCTGATTAACAAATTGTAATGAGAGATAAGAACTAAATTTAACAATGAATATTTGAATTACAATTGATAATTTTTTGTATCGATCATCCATGGATGTTCCAATGGTGAATGTGATCCTAAATTTTATATTTTTATTTCAACTAATAATTTTTCATTCTATCAAAACCCATCCTACCCAAAATTTACTATTTTCATTGCTATTAACTAGACATGGGCATCTATAGTGGTTGGAAAAGTTGGGATGGCAAATTCCAATTAAAAAATCAATTTCCAATAGGACTCTTTTAGAAACAATTTACATATGTTTATTTATTTCCTAATTAGAAACGGAAATTGTTTGCCAATTTTGTGGAACCCTTTTGTTACTGGGATTTGATACACGATATTTTTAAATAGGGGTTTTTGCATATATGGGACATGTCTTTATATTTTTGCAAACAATCATCTTTTCTTTTGTCTTCCTTCTAGCCATCACTCTCCTAAGGACTTTAATGGCTGAGTTTTGACTCTTAATTGAAGGAAACTAAAGCCTTGGAACTCCATAAATTGTGAGATGTCTTGATTTTATTGCAATTCAATTTCTATATTGAGGTATTAAATTGATTTCTTTTTATCTATATATTTTACAAAGATTTAGGTTAATATCCAAGAAGCACGCACTAGTTTGTTAATTTGATAGACTGAATTAAAAATTGAATCTATAATTGCTCAATCTCTCTAATCTAAGTAGCAATTAGGATTTAATAATTTACCGTGTTAACAAAATTTTATTTTCTATAAAGAACTTTTAACTACAATAAATGTATCCACTGGTGTTTTGTAGTTTATCTTCATTAATCTTTCTATTATTTAATGCTATTGTTTAATTTAATTAAATTATTAAATAACAAGGTTTAATTAGATTACATGTTTATGATGGTAATATTTTCTATTGATGATGAATCTCCAATGGCGAATGTCACCATAAACTAAGGTTTTTTAATAGATTCCTTTAAATTTAGTTACTAAATTTTATATTCTAATTTCAAATGATAGTTCTTTGTTCATTCAAACCTTTTAGTTTATTATTTGTTTTTTCAAGAAATGACTAAGGAAATAAGAAATCTTAGTGGGAATTATCTTTACTCTCATATGACATTTTATTTGTGTTGTAGGATTCAGGATTATTGAAAAGGAAATCCATAATTGATTGGTAAAGGTATGATAGAATAAATTAGGCACTAGTCTTGAACAAAATACTAATGAAATGTGGTGCTTCCATAGTCGCAGTACTGGACTAAGATGCGACATGTTATTAAAATATACATGAAGGAGGTTAGGGAAAAGATGATTCTCATAAAGCTTAAGATAATGTAAAGAGAAATAATGGAGATATTTAATGAGAAAAGGTTAGGATGGAGAACTATAGTGTCTCTTTTTGTCATATAATTCAGAAAAATATGGAGAAGTATAAACAACAAGACAAAAATTTATTTAAAGTGGAGCATATATGTTTTCAACAACATTTAGTTGATTTTAGTAGTAAGAATTGCATATGTAGGAAATGGGATTTGAGTGGATTTCCTTATTGATATACTTGTCCTATAATCAAACATGATCATGGTAGACCTAAAATTGCATGGAATTCATAGATAATATAAAAAATTTACAACTATATACATGTCAAAAGTTTCTAATCTCTAGGGAAAATCTATAGTCAATACAACTGATAACTATGGAGTTAAAATCAATAACCCATAATATAAGATAATATTTTAAAGGTTAAAAAAGCCAAGGAACTTAGAGTTAATAGAGGAATGAAACCTATACAAGGCTACTTAAAAGGTTCTTCATATTTCTTATAAGATGTATAAGCAATATGTTCATGCTAATGACCAATAAAGCAAAACTGGCCAATTGATAGCGAACAAACTCAAAGAAAAAAACTAAAAAGAGGGGGGGGGGGAATGGAGCAGGAAAAATTGATTGAAGTCTAAGCTTTTCTAGAAAAATTTGTTCTTTGTTTTTTTATGGCTAGCTAATTAGCTTTTTTGTACACATATATATACAACTACTTATATATATGGTACTAATATGATAACTGATGAATTACTAACTTTTTTTGTTGATCATTCATAGTTTTTATACCTAAAAAATTTCTAATTGAGACTACAGGCTTATAGATTTATGGCATAAGCACATCTAGTTCTAGGTTTATTTACATTGATTATTCAATTGTATAGTTCATATAGGGATGACTATGTAACCAAATGTGGTAAAACTTTTTAATAGTCTGCTCAGACTCCATTCTAACAAAAGAATAGTTGAGAATTGATTTTCTATAATAAACGATAACGTTATAAATCAATTTTGATTTTTTAAATGTTCACTTCAAATTCCTCCTATTAGTTTAAAGCTTTACGATGGAAAAAAATGACCTTAGGGATAATTATTGACAATGTCCTTGTTTCTCCTATAAAAAATCCAAATCAAAGACTTGAAATTAGGGTTTTAAATACTAGTTTGAACGGGCAGTATACTCGTACAGGTTAGTATACCATTGATCGAATCGTACCAACTCAAAATCAATACGGGCTAGGTCAACACCATACTAGGTAGATATTCTAACCCATAATGGCTAGTTTTTAGTTGATATCACTACATTAGTCCTCAAGTGGCCCAAAATTATAAATTTTAAAAATTTTAGAGACCATTTTCCAATTTTCAAAACATCGATCGATCTATGCATTAGTTAAAAATGCACCCACGCCTAGAAGACGTGATTTTTCATTATTATTTTCTCTTCTTCACCTTCGTTCTTTTTCTTATCTTCACCCAAACCTTAACTTTTTTTACACAAAACTCATACATTTGGGTTTAATCCTTCACTTCTTATCTCTATTTAGCTCCAACCACTCAAACATTCTTAACAAAATGCCAAAAAATTATAAAATAACCATTTTTACAAATTTGAGCTCCATCTATTCTTAAAGCAATTTTTCAAGTTTTAGGCTAAATTTAATCAGGTGCTTAGAAGCTTTAGCATCTCTCTAATGTCTACTACCATTTCCATCAACCAATTTAAAGAATTTGAATAGAAATTTGTAAATTTCTTAATTCTAAGATTTGAGATTTCATTAAATTAGTTATTAATTAGCGTTTAATTAATCAATTTTAAGCATTATAGCAGTTGAATTTGGTATGAATGTTTATAGATTGAATCCAATTTAAAATTAGGTAGAACTAGGGTTTTAGAATTGGGAATTTTGAATTTTATTTAAAATTGTGTTATGTTTTACTAAATTGAATATATATTCTTATAATTAAATGTGTAAATTGGACAATAAATTCATTAATTTCATTTGATTAGTTAGAATTTAAATTTTCTCTAGTTTTAGGAATATAGAAATTGGGGGATTTTTAACTTTTGGTGAAGTTGAAGTTTTGTTATATTTTTATCAAATGAAATGTATATTCATGTAATTTGATATATAAATGAATTAATATAATCATCAATTATACATTTCCAAAATTTTAGGGACCATTTTCCAATTTTCAAAACCATCGATCGATCTATACATGAATTAAAAATGCACCCACGCCTAGGAGACGTGATTTTTCCTTATTATTTCCTTTTCTTCACCTTCGTTCTCTTCTTCTCTTTACCCAAATCTCAATTTTTTTAACATAAAACTCATAATTTTGAGTTTAATCCTTTGCTTCTTATCTCTATCTGGCTCCAACCACTTAAAAATACTTATCAAAACTCCAAACAATTAGAAAATAACCATTTTTACAAATTTGAGTTCCATATATTAATCAGGTGTTTGGAAGCTTTAACATCTCTCTAATGTCTACTACCATTTCCATCAACCAATTTAAAGAATTTGAATAGAAATTGTAAATTTCCTCACTCTAAGATTTGAGATTTGAGATTTCATTAAATTTTCATTAAATTAGTTATTAATTAGTGTTTAATATATCAATTTTAAGCATTATAGAAGTTGAATTTAGTATGAATGTCTATAGATTGAATCCAATTTAAAATTAGGTAGAACTAGGGTCATAGAATTGGGAATTTTGAATTTTATTTAAAATTGTGTTATGTTTTACTAAATTGAATATATATCCATATAATTAAATGTGTAAATGGGCTAATAAAATCATTAATTTCATTTATTAGGTAGAATTTAAAATTTCTCCAATTTTAAGAATATAGAAATTGGGGATTTTGAATTTTAGGTGAAATTGTGTTATGTTTTTATCAAATTAAATGCATATTCATGTAATTAGATGTATAAATGAGTTAATATAATCATCAATTGCATTCGATTTGGTAGAATTTGAATTTTTCCAAATTTTGGGAATATAGAAATTGAAGAATTTTCAATTTTAGGTGAAATAATTAAATGTATATTCATGTGATTAGATGTATGAATGAGCTAATAGAATCATTAATTGCATTTGAATTTGTATAATTTGAATTTTTCTTAAAGAAAGGAATATAGAGAATGGAGAACTTTCAATTTTAAGTGAAATTGTGCTATTTTTTATCAAATTGAATGTATAGTCATGTCATTAGATGCATAAATGAGCTAATAGAATTACCAATTACATTTGATTTGATAGAATTTGATAGTTTCCCAATTTTAGGAATACAAAAATTGGGGAATCTTCGATTTTAGGTGAAATTGTGTTATGTTTTATGAAATTGAATATGTTATTGTGATTAGATGTATGAATGAGCTAACATAATCACCTGTTGCTTGTATGTGGTGACTTATATGTGTTTCATCAATTACAATTAGTTTGTTTTATTTAATTCCTTAATTAATTACATTGATTTTGATAGGTAAATGAAGGATAGTTTGATTTTAAACACTACTGGTGATACTTCAGTCCCTTTTTTTAGATTTGACGATCTAATACGGGATAATGATAGATTGATTCCTAGTCCTAACTCGAGTAGACATATCATATGCAATTATTGTGGCAAGACTTTGAAGGGTGAAGGAATTATAAGATTTAAGAGGCACTAGGCCAAAATAAAGGGCATCATGAATCCTTGAAAAGGGCTCCTTATGATGTGAAGTGGTAGATGTAGACTTTAATAGAGGAGTATCAGATAAAGAAAGATATAAGAGCCAGATTGAGTTTTAAAATTGATAGTATGAGTTCATTTTTCAAAGGTAGTAGATTTGATGTTAGTAGAGATGATGTTGGTGAATTTGATATTAGAGGACCTTATATCCCTTTTATCTAATAAGAATGGAGTGGTTCAATCAACGGTGAGGTTAGACAGAAAAGGAGGTTATTTGCTAGTTTTCTTACTCTAAGAACAACTTTAACAGCTTAACCTACTAATCTCGCCATCATGCAAACAAGGGAAGCAAGTGAGCAAGTAGATATGGTTATAGTTAGATGGTGGTGTGATACATGTTTGTCATTTCATGGTACTTAATCACATTATTATCAGCCTATGGTGGATGCCACTACCTCTTATATTCCAGGATATAAGGCATTTTCAATGGATAACTTTAGAGGTAAACCATCACACTATTTGAAAGAGAAACATGTGACTTGGATAGTTCATTGGTGTTCTATCATGTGAGATGGTAGGACGAGTTAGAGAAAGGAGTCATTAATAAGTTTCTTGATTTATTTTGCCAAACGGACCATGTTTTTTAAGTCAATTGATGCATCTAACATGATTAGGAATGTTGAATATCTATTAAAACTTTTTTATGAAGTTTTCAGTGAAGTTGGGTATGAGAACATTATTTAGTTCATCATAACAATGACACATCTTACAAATTAGTTGAGAGGAGGTTATAGAGTATATATAACATTTTCTATTAAACGTCATGTGTTATTTACTGTGTTGACTTGATGATGTAAGATATTGGAGATGGTAGATATTTTCTTATGATAGAGGAGCTTATGCTGAATATAAAGAAGGTTACTAGATTTATTTATAATTGTGTATAGGTGTTAAATCTGATAAGGAGGGAGTTTACTAGTGGGAGGAACTTATGTCACCCTAGGGTTACCAGATTTTCCACTAACTTTCTATCATTATGGAGTTTTGTGATGGTGAAGAGGGAGTTACAATAGATGTTTACTAGTGATAGGTAGGTAGCTTCTTAACATGTCAAGTCTAACGCTGGATTAGAGGCAGTTCCATTACTGTTGAGGACAGGGAGTTTTAGTCCAACTATTAGTTTTTAAACAGAGTTTCTGAGCCTTTGGTTAGAGTGCTTCATCTGGAGGATAGTGATGATAAGCCCATGATGAAATATTTTTATGTAGCCAAGGAGAGGGAAAGGAATTCATAAAGGCTAACTTGAAGAACAAGTCTTATTTATACATTCCTTTATTATTTTTCATTAATAATAAATGGGAAAATCAGTTGTAATCTCTTCGGATTATTGCTAAGGCATTCCTTAATCTAGGTGTCTCCTTCAAGTACGATTATGAGAAGAAAGTTGATGTTAATAGGGGGATGCTAATCTCCATCACCACTATTATTGGCCATGACTGATGTAAGACCTACTCAACTCACAGATAGTGGTGTATAAGGAGAGTGTTGGTGATTTTAAGATGCCTTCAGTAGGATTGCAAAGAGAGAAACTCAATCTAAGTATACATTTCTTTACTATTGTTACTTATTTACAATTAATCTTTGCTTCATTTTGTTTGTGGGATTCTTTTTTTCCTATCTTACAGTTGCTAGGTGGGACCAACTTAGCAGTAGTGTTCTAGAATTATAAAATTTTGCAATTCTTATTTTAAGTCAGTGTGTGAGTGGAACTAGACGTGAAAGGATTTGGATCACATTCAAGTTCATCTACTTAAAGAAGAGGAATAGATTATAACATATGTGATTGCATGATTTATTCTATATTAGATACAACATGAAGCTTTGAGAGAGGTATGTTATTTTTGTTATTGTCATTATTATGTTTAATATTATTTTTAGAATCTCGTTAGTAATTTGATTTTATTTTTTTACTAGGACTCTGAGTAGAACAAATAGTGACCCATAACTTATTTATTTAGATTAAATTGATACGTTGGCATTTATTATTCCATATACTATTTTTGTTATATGATGTTTGGATACAGTTGATTATAGTTCCATGACTGGAGGTTATTACTTGATGATATTTTAATTTACTAATATTTAGTAATGTTGTTTGATGTTTTGTTATTTTTGTTTTATTAATTGAAGTTGATATTTCTTGAAAAATATATGAAAATTAGTAGTAATAAGAATGAAGAAAATATTTATTTGTTGTAAATTGTTATTATTTCATGATGTTTTGATATTAAGTTATGATAGTTGGATGATTTTTTCTGTATATTAACTCAGGTTATAATTTATATGAGAAATATATGAAAATTGATATTAATAGGTATGAATTGTAGTGACCCGATTCCTATATATATATAGGCATCTACTCTTTAGAGAGTCATTTCACATATATAATTGTGAATTGCATTTCATATACATTCTTAAATTTTGATTTGGAATAATGGTAAATGTGTTAGCTGCATTAAATTGATCATTTCTGGGTATAAGTGATTTTGATGTGATTATCGTGCAAATGTGAAGTTATTTATGTCTTAACTTATGAATTTGTGATTTGGAAAGGGATGAAAATTGAGGGATTGGTGTGATGATAAATTCTTAGGAAATGGACAATGGTGAACTGATGAATTATAAGGTGTTGTAGGAAGGGGTTTGCAATTTAAACGTCGTTGGAGTCAAAATTTAATTTTAGGGCTAAAATTGAACCGATGGTTTGACCCATTTTCTGTCCTAATAGAATACAAATTTAAAGGAGCATAAGGAAGCAATGTTGTAGCGCTATGGCTTAGTTGAATTTTGGAGAAAGAATCAGGTCAAAAGGATAAGTATAATGAAAGTTATGGTTGTTTTATAGAATCTGCTCATGTTAGGAAACTGATTCAAATACCCTAATTGTTTCCTTTTAAATGAGGACCTTCGAGTCCGAATTATGGTATGTATAAAACATAAATATTATTCATATATGTCTTGTGGATATGATTATAAAATTTCATGATCAAATGATAGGTGGTTATTGAGTTATGGTGAATTAATCAAGCGATGACAACTTAAAAAGAGTGATTAGTGGAGTAGAAACCAATGAGAATGTTACATTTTGGACCAATTATGTTTCATTACTTACCACCATCGATTTTAACCATTTTGAGTCTCATTTCCAGAAATTTTATTTTGCTTTCTTCTTCTTCCTTTATGACCTTCAATCCCTAACCCTAACCTACATGATTCTTATCAAAATCAAACTAAACCTTGGAGTGTTTTGTAGATCTTAACGATCTCTTCCAAAACCCTTTTCTCCTACCTTGATTGGAGCACGGATGCATGGTTTAGGGAGATAAAAAGGGACTTGGGTAAAGTATAACAAGTAAGTATATGGTCCCTCTTAATAAAGCATGAGATGTATATAAGTGTGTAGAATTGAAATTTTCATGAGATTGGAACAATATACATGAAAACCGAGGTTAATTTGATATTCGACCTTTCGACCCATTTTTCATGCACTTAGGATTTGAATATA
>JAOXYD010033522.1:0-14032 GCA_028565735.1 Pinacopodium congolense | reverse complement strand
CTAGTGTGTAATGTTATCTCATGATTAAATTTAGAGAGTTTATTATAAGATGTCATGTGATTAGGAGAAAATTTTCTATCATATAGGATTTGTCTAAAATCGAAGGAACTTGGGATTCAAGATCTTTCTTTGATCCATAGTATAGCATTTTAGATAAAGCTCATAATATATTTTACATTATTAATTATAAATCATAAATCTCGAATATATCTTCTTCTTAGATTTCTTTTATTATTTTCTATTTTTTATTGTTTGCGTTTTTCCTTATTGTTTTATTTTTGTTTGATGTCTTTTCTATTTGTTTTTAAGTTGGAAAAATTCAAGCACTTTGCTTTGTTTTTTCTTTTAGCGAAACATTAGGAATAACTAGAACTCCCTTTAGCTTCCCGTGGGATTGACACTTACTTGCCCTATTATATAATTATTTAGGTTAGTAAGGTAAATTTTATTATTTGTTGGTCACTGATGGACCCACCAATTGCGCAATGAGAATTAATACCTAAATAGACCTATAAAAATCATTCTATGTATTACTGCATCTTTATTTCCAACACTTTTATTACATTTTCACTATCTTTATCTTAAGTTTATATTCTATTTTTGTTATATTTAGTATGTGTTGTTAAATTTCCTTAGGTTAGAATGTATTAAAAGGATGAAGAGGATTCAATTTCATGAATATGGTTGGGTTGTATTTAATATTGTGATTTTATGCTTAGATTAAATTCAAGCATTTACTTAAGGTCAAGAATTAGGGATTATTTTTAGGTTTGATCAACATATTCAGAATTTTTAATTTGAAAACTAGGTTTAAGCTTTTCATATGTAATCATCATTAGTGAATTTCGAAAGTAACAATAGATTAATGGGTTTTATGAGTAAAACTTAATCAATTAGTCCAATGTTTTAGTTCTATATTACATAATTTGAACTTTTGCGATTATGGCTTAAGTTAGTCGTTCTCTAATGCTTGACATTATTATGAGATTTAAAGTGCTTGTTCTACGTTATTGCATAGTTAGGGATATTTTTAGAGCTTGTTAAATTTACCTAGTCTTGAATGAACTTAAGATGCAATAGCGTATTTGTGTCTATAGGCTAACATCTTATATAGAACACAATGTATTTAGCATTAGTAATCAATTTTCCTTCCTGGAATCCTAATAATATCTTCTAACCACTTCCTTAGTATTGTTATGTGCTTATTTATATTATGCTCTATTTTTTGTCTACTTTTCTTTCTTTAGTCATACTTTTGTTTATTTTACTTTCATTGCGTCAAGGGTTTTTATTTTCTATTACAAAATTAGAAATAGTATTCAATTAGAAAGTTAGGTTTTTTTTTTTTTGTAGCTTGTGATAGTTTTTCCAAATTTTTTGGTGTTGTTACCATGAAGCTAATGTATTATTTTTTTTATTTCTTGTGTTTTTTTGTTTTTTTATTTGTTTTTGCTAACCTTCATCACTTTACTTTCTATTAGCATGTCCCATGATCCTTTAAGACATTCATGAGTACGAAAATTGGTTATAGAATAGAGGTTTACTTCTTTCTCACATTCCTTTGAGACATTCACTATTGTGGAAATTATTTGTAGAGAATAAAGGTTTGCTTCTTTCTCCTTTATAATGTTTTTTCACTTTCTCCTATTACAGGTCATATAAGGCAGCAACATCTTGAGTAAGCTAGATATATTCACCTTTTTTTAGAGCAAACGTTCATTGTCTTATGAATAAGAAGTTGAAGAGAATTATAAGGAGTTTATAAAAGAAGTGCAAGAAGTCATAGAACCATACCAATGCACTATAAAGGAGCTTGTAGCTCCAAATTTCAACCTTAACTTGCTTTGCATATATTATCCCAATGATAAACCTAAATTTGACATTAAACCTAGAATAATTGATGCTTTGCCTACTTTTACATGTTTTTAGGACATAAACTCTTTGTGTTCAAGTTACATCATCACTCCAAACAAGTTCCTTTAAGAGTTTCACATTTCATGTTAAAGCATGAAGCCAGTTGGAGTCATTATGGATCAACTTAAGGTGAAGGCATTCCCTTTTGCCTTAGCAGATGTAGTCAAGGAGTGGTTGTAAGACTTAAAGTAGCCTCTTAGGAACAGATGCAACCAATGCTCTTAGAGAAGTACTTTCCTACCTCAAGAGCAACCAACATCCTAAAGGAGATCTTTGGTATTAGGCAAGATGCATTGTAGTCATTACAGGAATATTGGGAGCACTTCAAAAATCTTTATAATAGTTATTCAAAGCATAAATAAGTGAAAAAATTTTGAATTAATATTTTTATGATTGTTTGATTCCTTTGAAAAAAAACATGATCAATGTTATGCGTGGTTAAGCTTTGGTGGATAGGATGTTAGATGATGCAAGGAACTTAATTGTGACAACTATAGCCAATTATCAATATTGGGGCAACCAAAGCAATGTTTCATCCTTAACAAAGCAAGTCAAGAAAGTTTCCATTTCGAAGTTAAAGTAGCAATTCACTAATTTCACTTCTTTAGAGGAGAAAAAGGGCTAGCCAAGGTATATGGCATTTGTGCACTTTCAAGCCTTTCTACTGAAGTAGGTCTTAACTTATAGGATGAATAATAGGTTAATTTTGTTGGAGGAGTTCAAGGCTAAAAATGAAGATATTATCCTCTTACTCCCGCCTACAATTTAGGGTGTAAGGATCATCTCGAATTTAGGTACAAGAATCCTCAGCATGAAAGCTATTCTAATGTAAAACCTTGGTAGGAGTTGTTGTCAACTCATCAAATAATAAAATACTTAACTAATCCTAACTACGTAGCTAGAGCAAGTCAAGGTCGATCTTATAAAGAATTTGTTGTGTTTTTAAGAAATTCCTAAAGTTGCATGTTATAGATCAATTTGCATGTTGTTTCCATGGATAATTATGATCATTTAACCCTTAAAATCATGATTATATGTTTAAGTTTTTATTTGAAATGTTTAATTTGTAAGAATCAGATCTTATTTGTTGAATGATGAAGATTAGAGCAATAAAGAAGTAAAAAAGGCATATTTGTTTCTACTTTTATTTCTTGTTTTTGTTTTTTGTTTTTCAAAACAACACGTAAACCAATAAAAATATCTCATAAACCAATACACATACACAAAAATAAAAACTAAAAACAGAAATAAGATATGATACCAAATGTGCTCTAAGACTCATATTTTTGTCTAGAAATCGTATAAGGGGGTTTCTTAACTCAGATTCTTACTTCATTTCCTCCATTTTTTATAGTTTAAAATTTCTCATATTTATGCTTATGTCCTTAAATTTCTTTGATTTTTTTTCTAATTTGTATTGATCTAGGGCTATGGTGAAGTCAAGATCAAGTTAAGGAGTTTGTCAAGCTCTAAGGAGCTTCTGTTTGTTGTTTTGTAACTCTTAAAATATAATTTATAACTCATATTTTGGGATTTATCAATACATGATGCTTAAGTTGTATGTCTTCTATGTTTTGATCAAGATGTGTGGCTAAATCATTTTTATTGCTAAGGATTGATGTATGCATGATTTAATAGAGCTTAAAGACATGTTATAGGGAATAAGTTTTATTTATTAAAGGTTTAAAATTACTAATTTTGAGTTGGCCACAAGAGATTAGTGTTAAAGATAATCTAAGCTTGAGAAATCAACTTAGTTTGTTGGAAAAATTAATAACCAACATAAATTAATCAATGAATGACTAAAATTTCATATTTTATGAGAGTTAGAGTTCTGAGTTTAAAAATCCAGAAGTAACCTTCTTGAAATTAAAGCTCATTGACTATATTTAAACCATAACCAAACTTTAAACTAAGTTTAATGGAGATAAAGCAAAGTCTTAACCATAACTTTGTTTTGATTTTGTTAAGGAACTCTAATTAGCCCTTAAAATTATTTATAGCTCAATTAAATCCTCAATCACCAAATTGTTAGCTAATTTTCACATTTAGTAATTTTCAGATATTTTTTAAAGTAATTAAAAATTAAATTTGAAGTGTTTAAGTTAGGTTAGTCTAGTTTAGCATTTTTCAAGTTTTTAATCAAATTATTTGGACTTTCCTAGATATTGTGATCTAATTAACCTAGTAATTAATCATTTTCCCTATGGGATCAATATTTGGGGTTTAAAATACTTTGGTTTATTACTTGTTCGATAGGTTCACCTGCCTTATCACGTTAATTTTCAAAGTAAAATCATTAAAAGAATTCTAATTTTCATAATCACTTAACCAATGCACAATAAGTTTTTGACATCGTTGTTGGGAAATATGGCCTTAATATTAGGAAAATTAGTGTCAATTACTCTAGGGCTTGAAAAAACTTTTCCTAAAGTTTTTTAATTTTTATGTAATTTTTTTCTTTTTGTTTTAGTTTGTGTGCTTTATTTACTTTTTTATTTTTTTTTTCTGGTTTATTTATTTTCTTTTGTTTACTATTTTATTTAAATTTATATGCAAACTCTAGAATGCAATATCGAGCTATTAGACATTGATTCAAAAGCTGAGCATATATTAAGGAGGAAAAAGCAGGAATCTCGATCGACTATGTTTGATCCTTTAGAAGTAGGAACATCTAGTGATACAAAATCAGAACTTGTAGAAATGGATCCTAAAGAACGTGTAGTTGTTAGATCTCAAGTAGAAAATAGAGAACCAACCATGATGGACTTAACATTGAGAAATAGAGTTAAACCTATAGCTAGCATTGTTCAACCCTGGGTCTCTACAAATAATTTTGAAATCCCACATAGTATCATCTCTATGGTTAGGTCCTCAAAATGTAAAGGTTCAGCTTTAGAAGATCCTAATGAACATTTGCACTATTCCTAAAATTAGGCTAAAATAAAAACAACAAAAAGAAAAACCCTTAGAATTAAGCGACATTAAAAATAAAGTCATTTAACGAAATAAATGACAATAAAAGAAACTAGGTAGAAGATATATCAGGGATTTAAAATTATAATTGATCCTTGGAATAAATAAATTGTGATTGGTCTAAGATGCTTGCCTATAGATTCAAACAAGCTTTTGAATCCTCTATGTCACCTATGTTAAATAAATCCAAGAAGCTCTAAAAATATGCTTAACTGCACTACAACCTAAAACAAGCTCGTTTAGATTTAATGGTATAATAGCGTTAAGAACTAGGGAATGATTAACCTAAGCCATAATCTAATAAGTTTAGTTTGTGTATCTTAGAGAATTGGAATCTTTGACTAGATTGATTAAGTTCACTAACAAATTCAACTAGCCTATTGTCACTTAGGAAAATCACTAGGACTATTATGTATTATAAGCTTATTCTTAGCAATTGAATTAGAAATTATACCTAGAATGGCTAATCATGTGAATTAATACCTAATTCATGTCATTTAATTGGATTTCTAGCTCAACCTTGACTAAATGACAATGCCCAATCAAATCATAATCAATTCTCACAATTATAATGCCAAAATTCTATCAATATCTTCTAACCCAATCACAACCTAAGTTAACATTACGAAATAAACTAAAATAATAATAAACTAACAATAACCAAAATAGAAATAAAAAACAAATGGCTAGAAAATAAAATTAAACACAATTATATTAATAAAACCATAAGATTCCATACATTAAAAAGACATAAAGCAACCTAAACACTCTTACGTAAGAAAGCATTAAACTAAGGAACTAATGAAAGCTTTCGACAAAGTAAGAACATAAAGCATTCAAAAATAAAAAGAAACCACTAAAGCTAAGGAAAGAAATGAATGGAATGAAGGAATAATGAAAAAAATGAAAAACCCTAAGGAATGGCCTTATAAACCATTGTTTCCACCATCCTTAGTAGAGAGAGCTCTAGCAATATTTTCCAATGAAGCTCTTCCCCCTCAAACATTTTTTTGTAACCAAGTTTATATATGGGGAGCTCTTTAAGACTTTTTTTTGTCTTATTATCTTTTTGGTACTGCATTTAAATTTTTTAATCATTCATTTGCTTTTCCTTTTTAAAAATGTTTTATACCCTTCGTGGAAGGGTTTTTTCTCATTTAAAAGCCAAAGCTTGGTCAAAGCTTTTTATCCTTTTCTCCTCTCTTTGTAATTGACGTTTCTTGCTCCCATAAAGAAACGTGAAGCTTTATCTTTTTACGGCTTGGTGAGCGGGACACTTATTAACCTAAGAGCTGCTCCTCTTTGCTTTCATTTGAAGTTCGGCCCTCTCGTGGAAGGCATTCTTTGCGTTTATATTTTACTTATTTGATTAGCATGTTTTTCCATCTTATAAAAGCTCACTCTTACTAAGCTCCTCTCTTTTATATTTATATGCTCCTTTTATAATGTCTTTTGCTCCAATTTCCTTCAAATCACTTCCAATCTTCTTTCTTTCTACTTATATTTATGTCTAACAATTAAATCTTTATGGAAACGCAATATGAACATAAAATAAGAATTTAAGAATTCACATTGAGATGCATATAAAAATATCATATAATTTAACTCTACCAGACCCTCTACCTTTCAACAGCAACAAAGGTTTTAAAATATCATATAATTCAACCATATCAATCCCTCTAACTTTCAACAACAACAAACGTTTAACTCACCATCAATAATCCATTAAAGGCCATAATAGTTTCAATCGAGGCCTCTACCATCATAGTTACCACGACAAGCTAGATGTATGCCTTTAGAAGAAAAAGAAAAAAGCTTAGCCACAAACACTTTTCAATTTTAGTAGGAAGCTAGAAGTAGTATAAAGAACTTGGAGAATCAAAAGAGTCAGTTGGGGGATGTATTAGGAAAGCTACAAACTTAGAGCTCCATAAAATTTCCTATCCGGCATAAGAGGAACCCTAGAGAGGATGCGTGTGCCATCACTTTTCAAAGTGGTAAAGAGGTAGAAGGACCCATAAAGAAGCAGGCGTTAAAAGGATAGGAAAAGGAAACTATGAAAAAAATGGAGGAGAAGAGCAATCCTCCAAAGGTGAATTGTTCACATACATTTATTTCTAACTAAGTATCTATTCCTTTTCCAATAAGTTTGGCCAAGAACAAGTAGTAAGAGAAAGAAAGGGAGATGTTAAAAGTGTGTTGCAAAGCGGAGCTAAACATATCTTTATAAGAGACAATCAAGTAGGTGTCGCAATAAGTTTTTGAAGAAGCTATGCACTAATAAGAAAAAGATAATGGGTGATGAGAAGGTTAGTATAAGGCAGAATATTTTAGTTATGTTACAACGGAAGCTACCCCCCAAATGTAAGGATCCAGGAAATATTAGTAAGATGAGGTATGAGTGATACATGTTAGATCTAGGAGCTTCGATTAATATCATGCCACTTCCTATATTTAAAGCTCTTAATCTTAGTCCTTTAATGGACACCCATGTTTTCATTCATTTGGCTGATAGGTCAAACATTTACACTGAGGGGTTATTAAGGATGTTTTAGTTTAGGTAAATGATCTTGTTTTCCTTGCAAATTTATATAAATTAGACATGTAGGATGAGAGGCCTTCAAGTAGATCACTTATTTTTTAAGAAGACCATTCTTGAAGAAATCTCGAACCAAGACAGGTATCATAGTATGATGTTGACCATGGAGTTTTATTATGAAGTTATTAGATTTGACATCTTTGACGCTATGTAATATCCTTTAGATGGTAAGTTAGTTGTAAGGTAAGATATTATTAACTCTTTGCCAAAACAAATCTTTTTTCTTCAAGTTAATTTCTAGAAGTGGATTAGGAAACCTTGATGAAGAAAGAAACATATGATCAGTTGAAGAAAAAATTTGAGCTTAGAGAAGAGATAAAGGAAGGCATCATGGATTTAAAGATGCTTCCCTAACATTCTTGCAGATATGCAACTTCATTGCACTATTAGGCTATTATCTTCCATTGTGCAGGCCCTAGACGTAGAGTTAAAACCATTGCTTGATAACCTTAAGTACGTGTATTCAGGGGCCAACAAGACTCAATAAGTGATCACAACAAGCAACCCCACTTTTTTTTAGGAAGAGAATTTTGTGAGAGTGTTTATAGAGTACAAGATAGCATTAGGGTGGGCAATCATTGATATTAAAGGCATCAGTCATTTCTTATACATGCTTAGGATCTTTCTAAAAGAAGGAGTCATTCCAATTCGACAAGGGAAAAGGTGACTTAACCTACCAATGATGGAAGTGGTGAAGAACGACGTGATGAAACTCTTAGAAGTGTATGTCATCTACCCCATCTTAGATAGTAAATAGGTTCACCCCCTCTAAGTAATCCCTAAGAATTCTGGCATCATGGTGGTGGAGAATGAGAGTAGGGAGATGATGTCTACTCATGTGTGAAACAAATGGAGGGTATTACAAACTCAACTATATGAGTAGAAAGGATCATTTTCCATTACCGATTATTGATCAAATGTTAGAATGTCTTACTGGTATTGCTTATTATTAGTTTCTTGATGGCTAATTAAGTTATATCTAGGTGGTCATAGCACTAGAGGAACAATAGAAGATGACATTTACTTTTTTTTATGGGACCTTTATTTGTTGCCAGATTCCCTTTAGTCTATATAATGCTCATACCACATTTTAAAGATGTATAATAAGTATCCTTTTTTATTACTTAGAGATAATCATAGAAGTTTTCATTGATGATTTCACTATTCTCGGAGACTCTTTTGATAAATTTCTATATTACCTCATATTAATGCTTAAGACCTAATTAGGAACCAACCTTATGCTTAATTTTGAAAATTTTCATTTTGTGGTTCAAAAAGGTATAGTTCTAGGTCATGTTATCTCTATAAAAGGCAATAAAGTAAATAAATTTAAAATAAATTTGGTGCATTATTTACCTTACCTCGCTTTTATGGAGGAAGTGCATTATTTTCTTTACCATGTATGATTTTGTAGTAGTTTTTTCAAAGTATTTTCGAAGATTGCGTAGCCATTGTGTTTATTATTTTAGAAAGATGTTGATTTAATTTTTAAAGAGGAGTGTGAGAGGGCATTTAACCTTTTAAAGGAGCTAGTCACTGTACTCATGCTACAACCTTCGGATTAGGATCTTCCCTTTAAGCTGATGTGTGATGCCTCCAATCATGTCATAGGAGTAGTATTAAGGAAATGAGTGGGGATACTCCACACATCATCTATTATGCCTCCAAGACCTTTAATGAAGCTCACACCAACTATACCACAATAGAAAAAAAAAACTTCTTGCTATATTTTTTACTTTATATAAGTTGAAGTCATTTTTATTAGGTACTAAAATCATTGTTTATTGTAATCATTTAACGTTAAAGTACCTACTTTTGAAAAAGGAGGCAAAGCCAAGACTCATTCATTGAATACTCATGCTCTAATAATTTGATGTAAAGATTAGGGACAAGGACTCAGAGAATAGAGTGGTGGATCATTTCAGCCAATTAGTTGAGCATGGTGTTAATGAGACCCCTGTCAATGATGACTTTCTAGATGAGCAGTGGCATACAATGCTTGGTGAACTTCTTAGTTTCTCCACAATTCCCTATGTATTTCACTAAGGCACAAAAGGAGAGAATAAAGATTCAAGCCAAGTATTATGTTTAGGATGAGCCATATCTGCTGAAGTATTGCAGAGACCAAGTTATAAGAAGGTGCATACCTAATTATGGGATTTTTTTCCCTATTTTAGCTTTTTGTCATTGTTATACATATGGAAGACATTTTAGGACAAAAAGGACAATGAATAAGGCCTTGGAGAGTGGATTGCATTAGCCATCCCTATTTTAATAATTATCAATAGACAGGCACATTGGGCCCTTAGAGTGAAATCCCCCAAACTCCCATCTTGATTAGTGAATTTTTTTATATTTGGGGTATGGATTTCATGGTTCCCTTTCCATATTCTTTTGGATTTCAATTAATTTTACTTATTATTGATTATGGGTCGAAATGGGTGGAAGCAAAAACCACTAGAACTGATGATTCTAAAATGGTCATACAGTTCTTAAAATCTAATATCTTTTCCAATTTTAATGTCCCAAGAGCCATTATAAGCGACAAGGGAACACAATTATGCAATAAGACTATTGAGGCTCTCCCTAAGAAGCATCATATTGATCATAATATTTCCATGATCCACCATCCTAAAATGACTGGACAATCAAGCAGTCTAACATAGAGATCAAGGTTATATAAGAAAAGACATTGAATCCAATCAAGGCCTATACAATTGGAGCATAAAGCCTATTAGGTAATTATGTAATGAAAAATGGAGATATGGGTTGTTGGTGCACATCGAAAGTTACAGTGTCAAGAGTTGAAAGAGTTGTGACATGATACATTTGAAAGTGCTCAGATCTATAAAGAGAAAACCAAGACAATTCATGATCGACACATTTCCAAGAAGACATTTATTGTTAATAAGAAAGTGTTTTTATGCTACTCGAGATTTAGCCTTTTTCCAAGTAAGTTTTATTCAAGATCAACAGGTCTATTCATAATTACCTAAGTGTATTCCTGTGGAGCTATAAAGATCAAGATTGAAAACACAGGGAAAGGGTATAAAGTCAATGCACATCTCCTCAAACCCTATTTTTATGGATACTAAGTTCATAATTTTAAGGTGATGGAGCTTAAAGCTCCAAATCAGGTAGACTGGTTTGTGATTCAGAGGTTGAGTTAATGACTTAAAAAAATGCTTGTTAGGAGTCAACTGGTCATATCCTTTGGTTTCTAGGTTTTTCTCCTTTATAGATAGGTTTTGGATGGTTCATTTGAGTGTTTTACTTGCTGTTTTTGTAGGTGGAAGATAAGTTGTTATCTTTTTAACAAAAAAATGGCATGGCCTTCACATTCCAAGGGATTATTCTTGTACCTTGGAATTGTTTGTTTATATGCTTTTGGAACATTAAAAACAATGTCTCATTTAGGTGTGGTGGTAAGGAAAAAGATTGATTTTCTTACACTTGAGTTAATATAAGATTAAGGGTAATTATTTAAATGTTTATCTTAACATGATCTTGAAAATTTAGTTGATTTTTAATTATGGTACTTTAAAGTAATTAATGTTTTTAATTCGAATAACTTTGATAATCTCTTATGATAATCACTTACTTAAAAAAGTTTCATTTTTCTTCTTTTTTGTGTGTTTGCATGTGTTGATGGTAACCCCTATGTATGATGTTAAGTGGTTAAGGACTTTCTGTATGATTTATCATGTTAATTTGGAAACATGATTCCTAAAATAATGTGTTTAAAAATGTATAAAAAGTGATTGTATTGTTGAATAAAGTGAGCAATTTTCACTCAGTTAGCTTTGAAGCATTATAAAGGTTGAAGTTTATGAGTGGTTCTAATAACCATTTGAGAGGTTGATCTAGCTTAGTAACTAGTGGTTACTAAATTTAATTAACCTAGTAACTAAATTTAATGACATAATTATGCCATTAAATTTAGAGAGCATATTCTAGGTTATCACATAGTTAGTGGTATTTTTAAAGCTTGTTGAGTTTTCCTAGTCTAAGAAGAACTTAGGATACAAGAGCTTATTTGTGCCTATAGGCCATCATCTTAGCTAAAACATAATTTATTTAGCTTCAATGATAAATTATCCTTCTTGGAATCCTAATAATATTTGCTACCTACTTCGTTAGTATTGTTACTGGCTTCTTTATATTTTTCTCTATTATTTGACTACTTTCATTCCACAAGTCATACTTTCGTTTTTTTTTTCACTTTCATTGTATCAAGGGTTTTTAATTTTCTCTTTACATCATTTGAAATAACATTTAAACCCTCTCTGTGGATTGACCTTACCTCACCTTACTAAAGAGTTAGGAAGATAAGTTATTATTTTATAGCTTGCGAAAATTTTACCAATTTTTTATTGATTACTTGTCATGTTCATTATAGCTCATTGCAAACTATAAAATAGTAATACCTAACTAGATATTACAATGAAGTATATGGGAAGTTAGGGTAAAACCACATGGAGTTAGAATGTTACTGCTATTTCAAATGTTGCATAGAAAAATAAATCAAAGACACCTAAATCAACAAAAGTTAAACTAAGCTAAGATGCAAATAATGTAATTAAGAGAGAAATGCAAAGCAAAACATGAAAATACTGATAACAATAATAAAGAAATAGCTCTAAGGTATCATTAGTTTTCTGGGATAACTATTGATCCTCAAATTTAAATAAAAAGTGCTCTAGCCAAGGTGTTATCCTATAGGTTCGAACAAGTTATCAAACCCTTAGTTCCTCTAACTTAGGTAAATCAAAAAAGCTTTAGAAATACCCATATCTTCACTATAACCTAGAAAAATCTCTCTAAGTTTAATGGTAAAGATGCATTAGGTGATAAGGATCGACTAACTTAAGCCACTAACACACAAGCTCGGAAAGTGTCACCTAAAGGAATGGGACCCTAGATTAGTTAGTAAAATATGCTAACAAATCCAATTAGCCTATTGCTTCTTTTGGAAATTGTTAAGGACTATTACGTATCACATGCTCAATCTTAGCATTCAAATTAGAAAATTACCTAAAGGGTGATCAAGCTTGGAAGAAACTCCTAATTCATGACATTTAACCAAAGTCCCAAACCAATCTAGCCTAAAAGCACCAAATCTCTTCAAACCAAATCACATTCTCATAATTAATTAACCCTTCTTCCCTCCTATACCTTCAAGCCCTTAAGAGACTATCCACACATATTTAAATCAACCAAAAAAAGATTAAATTAATATAATCCATACTTTATAAAATGAATTTAGAGTTGGAAACTATGAAATTAACATTTAAAACAATATTTCATCACTTAATCTAAGGCAATTAAAACTATTTATACTAACAATCACTTAATTCAAACTAACAACACTTAAACCTAAAAATAACACAAAAATCCAATGCACTAATTAAGAGCAAAAGATGAAATTAAATGTTCAAGAACTTAAGAACATGCATCATTCTCAACTACCAATCCTAAACTAATCACAAGCATTAAAAATAAGCAAAAAGCCACACAATGAGCCATCACAAGCTAAAATTCCACAATCTCATATTCCAAACAATAAGAAATAAATTTCAAAAAAAAAAAATAATGACTAGATAAATAAAATACAATGATATATTGATAAAATTGCAACAACTAATACATTACTTATGACATTCAAATTTTTAAACCATTAAATACCTAATCTATAAACGTAATAAATATAGAAGAACGAAATTGCAATGGAACCATGCTCAATAACTATGAATAAAACTAAAACCAGTTCTAAACACTTGACTACTTTGCTATTAATCGGAGCAAGCTCAAAATGCAACCTAAGACAAGAAAAACTTAAGAAAATGGAGAAAGCAACGAAAACAATAAGAAGAAAGCTTTCTAAAGAAATTATTATCTGCCTTCTACCTTTTTCCATTTCTGTGTTTCAAGTCTTCATATAAGATTTCCAATTAGGGTAACTATGAGATGTCTCATGGAAAAGTACATTTTGCCTTATTTGTATTTGGTATCCTAGTCATTCGATTGATCGATTCCCTTAGTTCGGTCGATCGTTGGTCACCATTCAATCGACCGATCTTCCTGGTTTCATTAACTGGTTGTTAAACCAATCCTTCAACTCCAAAAGTAACTCAATTCTTCCCCAGTAATAACTCCTTCAAAATTACGTAGAAACTAAAAAAAATACTCCTAAACATTTCCTTTTCGATCAAAATAAGTTTTAAAATCTTTAATCTTCCATTCAACATAAATTGAACACAATTTACACTTGTCATGTCATTTCATGTGTGAATTGGCTTATGATGTTAGTGTGGGCATTTTATTGCGTTATATGGTTACTAAATTTTTTGTGCACATATGATTGAGTTTGTAAATGACATAAAATCAAAAGGACTTAGCTAAACTAGGATCAAGTTATTTGTTGAACCAAGGGAGGTTCCAATCTTGTTTTTGATGATAACAAAACATGCTTAATCACTAATGGTTGAGTTTATGATGTTAATCTTAAAGTTAGGTATGTTTCAAGAAGGATCCATTATGGAA